>JAOWBN010235608.1:0-12349 GCA_028565015.1 Pinguicula moranensis
CATAAGCATTGGCCTTGCAATCAATTGAAGGCGTTTAATAAATGATTCAGCCAAACCATTTTGTGTATGAACATGTGTAAAATGATGTTTAATGGATATACCAATTGACATACAATAGTTATTCAAGACTTGTAGCAGCATTATCTAAGCGAATTTTTTTAATTGGAAAATTTGGAAAATGAGCTCGCAAGCGAATTATTTGTGCAAGTAATCTTGCAAAAGCTAAATTGCGAGTAGATAATAAGCTCACATGCAACCATTTAGTTGATATATCAATGAAACCCATAAAATGTCTAAATGGTCCGCATGGTGGGTGTATAGGCCCACATATATCTCCCTGGATTATTTTCAAAAATGTCGGATTCTCATACCCACCTTTTTTAATGAAGTCCTTGTAATCAATTTGCTTTGAGAGCAAACATTTGGGCCAATATTCTTTTTGAATTGCTACAATAACATTCTCTGTGTCATGGCGATTTCTCGCTCCTATGCATCCTCCTTCTTCTCTGTTCCAGTCACCGACGTCCGATCTCCAATCGGCTGACCTCTACCGTCACTCAAATCATCCTCTCTCCGGGGCCTCACGCCTACGGAGAGCTTACCCGCTCACCAGTTCTCTTCCCTATTTTTTTTTGTATTTTCCTCTATTTACTGTAGCAGCTCCCACCCCCATCGCTGCATCTCTTCGAAACTTATCTATGGCCACAACGCCTTGGATAGTTCCTCCCCATCAACTGAAATTGATGCGTAGGTCCAAGATTAAGGCCAAAAAAGCACCGATGGTCCAGTACAGCTACTTTCAACCTCTGCTGACACAAAATCTGTGCTCAATGCATAAGTGACTAGGCCCGCGAGTGTCGGAGAACTTTGCTACTAAGGCTAGAGAGTGGTGCTTTTACATGACAAACTTTCCTAGAGGTTGTGACACGGACAAATTGAAAAGTTCTCTGAAACATCAGGGTAAGATCCAGAATCTCTCTGTAGCCCGCAAACTCAATAATTAAGGTCTACCCTTCGGATTTGTTGAGTTTGATGAAGTGGATGATGAGGAATTATTGTTATTGAAGATGAATAAGACCTAGCTTGGTTCGTACCAACTGAGAGCCAATCAAGCAAGATATTCTAAGTTTTGTCCTGGAAACGTGGAGAAATTGACAGAAGTTTCAAAGACACATAAGCCACCAACACGAACATATAAGACAGTGTTGACTCCCCTCCAGGGTCGCTCCCGAAAGAGGTGTTATCATTTAAAGCCAATGTGGATGAGCTCATGGTTGAGCGGCCAAATTAGTGAACAAAGGTAATTTGCGTGATCTTCAGAGGGGACTTAGAGCACCAGGTTATCTAAGTGTTATGATAAGCCCTATATGCTCGGATTATATACTACTTTGGGAAGAGGAGCAGATGGATCTGGCTAATCTATTGGAGTACGACCGGACATGGTTATCCAACTGGGTTGCAGAAGTCGCACCGTGGGCTCCTAGGAAACCAGTTGCTAGTCGCACATATGGAGTTCAAATTTTTTGACTCCCCTTCAGGTTTGTTCACAGGAAAACCTTGAGATCATAGGTAATAGACTAGGATATATCATACAAATAGATGAAATAACTCTGGCAAAACGGAATTTAGAAGCAGCTTCAATGATGATCCAGGTTCCTGTTGATGCTTTTGTTGATCAAACCATGAAGGTGATGGTAGATGGTGTTACACATATGTTACTAATCAAAGAAACAGGGATTATGAGTTCTCCAAGGTGGGCTGACAATGTATTGACCTCTGGTTGAGATTTTTGAAACTTTTCTAAGACCGACTGCCATGTGCTGATCCTACCTATCTTTGTTCCCACTGGTAGTCCCAGATATTTAAAAGGAACCACCTCCATTTGACAGTTCAGATAAGAGGCCATGTCCTCCAGCATATCAGGTTCTATATTAATTCCAATAAGTTTACTTTTGGCAAAGTTGATCTTGAGACCTGAGATCAACTCAAAATTTAGTAAAATGGCTCTGAAAGCAGCTACTGAGCTCCAGTTTGCTTCCCCAAATATGATGGTGTCATCTGCATATTGTAAATTATAGACCGCCACCTTTTCTCTTCCCATGCTCAAACCTGAAAATATTCCCAAGTCAGTGGCTCTGTCTAACATTGCCGAGAAACCTTGTGCTGCTATCAAAAAGAGCAATGGAGAGATCAGGTCCCATTGTCTAATACCACACGTAGGATAGAACTCCTTTGTGGGGCTTCCATTTATCAAGATTGAGGAAGAGGCCGAATTCAGTAAACCATGGATCCACCAGGTCCAAAACAGTGGCAAGTTCATATTGGACATAATCTGGAATAGGTAATTCCAATGCAATGTATCGAAGGCCTTTTCGAAGTCGACTTTGAATATGAGTGCTTGCTTATGCTGCTTCTTCATTTCATCAATTACTTTATTTACTACTACCACACCATCTAACAATTTCCTCCCTTTGATGAAGGCAGTCTGATTCTGACTAATCAGATTCTTTATCACATTGTTGAGTCTGTTTGCCAAGATTTTTGATATGATCATCCGGACTGAGCCAATCAGAGTTATTGTCCTGTGATCTTGAACAAATAAGGGGCTGGAAACTTTAGATATCAAGGCTATATGAGCAGCATTACTTCCTTTGCACAATTTCCACTTTTATAGAATTCATGCAGTTGGTTCATGATGTCTGGCTTGAGAAGATGTGTAAACTCCTTAATGAATTTAAAATTGAGTCCGTCAGGTCCTGGAGATTCGTTACTACCACAGCTGGATATAGCTGATATCAACTCAGCTTGAGAAAAAGGTTGCTGCAAATAGCTTTTGCTCCTGGATAGCCAGGTGAGGTCTGACTGGAGTTTTTTTCTGTGAACCTCTCTTTAAAGTGCATAAAGAAGCATTCCTTCATCATTTCTGGATCTTGTAGCCATGCGGATCTATTCCAAATCCCACTGATTTTGCTCAGTCTTCTGGACTTCTTCAAACTGTGTGGAAAAAAGCAGAGTTTTCATCTCCTTGTTGCATCCATAGCGTCCGTGATTTTGGAAGTTTATATTGTTAAGCTGAGTAGAGATGCTATTACATTGCAATTGTAGATCAGTCAGATGCTTCAGATATATAATAGAGTGATTAACTGATTCAGCAGCCACCTCAATATCACTAATTCTTTGAAGCAAGTTACTCCTTTGTTATGCCAGGTTTTTTGGTCTAGAGGCATTCCAGTTCCTGATGTGCTCCCTAAGTATCTTTATCTTCATTAACATCTGGTAGCTTATAAATCCACCTACAACAGTATTATTCCAGACCTGTGCTACCATCTCGACAAAACTTCTCTCTGATAGCCATGTATCAAACACTTTAGTGGGCTTTGGTCCCCAATTCAACAGGTTTGAGTATAGAATCACTGAACAATGGTCTGATCCGTCTCTTGTCCAATCCAACCTGAGTCCATTCCTCTGCTGTGTCCATCCACCTTTCATTAATTAGGAACGTATCTAGCCTACTCATAGCCTTTAGGGACTTCAAGTACCATGTGTACTTCCTTCGGCTCATGGCTAGATCCTGCAGACTCAGTTTTGCTAAGAATAGTTGAAGAGTGCAACTTCGTGTACATAATTGTGGGTAGTGACACCCTTTCTTTCGCGAAGATTGGATACAGCATCAAAATCCCCCATTAGACAACACTTATCATATTTGAATGGCGTTAAGTAATCTATCAAAAATTGCCATTGGTTCTGCTTCTTAGACAGTCCATGTGGTCCATATACATTGACCATGTGGGAGATGACCGTGTCCTTCATTCAATGTCATGATATACCAAGCACACCTTCATCCGCAAATATTGAGTGTCTGTTGAAAGCCCTCCTGTTCCAAATACAAAGTAAACCTCCAGAGGCTCCTGATAATCATGAGAAAACCCAATCGAATTCAGCATCATACCATAACACATCACACAGTTTCTTCTCTATGAATCTGAGTTTTGTCTCCTGTAGACTTATAAAGTCCACTCTCTCTTTCCAAATCAAATGCTTTACTTGTTTTATCCTCTCTTTGCTCCCTAGTCCACGCACATTAAAGGTTGCAATTTTCATAGACAAGGGTTTTTATGTGCCCCTTTAAGAGAGGATGTTGCCACTTTGGCATTGTGAGTCATATCAATCAGCAAATTGCAAAATATCTCCTGGTTGGCTCCATATATTACCCCAAGCTGAGAACCGACTGACATGATGGAGTATACATTGTAGCGCATAGGATAAAGTAGTTTAGCTAGGGGTGGTGGTGGCTTAGGTAGTGGAGGGCTTAATGATGCTTTAGATGCTAACTTAGTTAGCCATTCCTCCAAGATAGCAAGCTTTTTAGTCCTCTCTGGATCAACCACCTTTTTGCTCGGTCTCCCTCTTGGTCTTTTAGATGTCACATGTTTAGGGAAGGCACTGTCTATTTTAGTTTGAAGAGACGGAAATTTCTCAATATTCTTGTGCATATCCTTCACATTGTTTAGAGCACTGTGATCCACTCTAGGTGTAATCATAGTTTGATTATCAGGGGTACCTATTACCATGCATCCCCCTGATTGACTCTCGTCGTGGATTGCTTTAGTCTGTGCTTCAGTTGTGTTAATTTCAATATCTTATCCTTCTTCATAAACCACCATTGCTGAATCTTCTGCAAAACAGACTATCTCAGTTATCCTATTTTCATTGTCTCGTATTGTCATTACCTGCTCAGCCACCATTGATTGTATAAGGCCAGAAATATGCGGATTCAGAGAAGCCTCAGCCTCCTCCATAGTTGGTATATTATCAACCTGATTTTGTAAAATCTGCTCACCATTATCCGCATCAAGATTTATAGTGGAACTGTCTAAGGATAGCTCTAAAGAGGTATCCACAGAGAGATGTGATTCTTCTATCTGCCTGGGATCACAAGTTGTGCTCAACTGGAGGCAGTTTGGTGCTCTTAAACTCTGTATTGGCAGCACTTCCATCTCATTTCTTTGCCTGCTACAAGGCCCCAAAGGCAGTTATTAAGAAGCTAACATCTATACAACGAGGTTACTTTTTGGGTAACACAAGAGACAATAGGAAAATGTGAATGACCAGTTGGAAAAATATTACTACACAAGTGTCTACTGGAGGACTGGGAGTACGTTGCCCATCCTCTGTCAATGCAGCAATGCTAGGAAAATGGAGACTCTAGCTCCTCAATGATGAGTCTTCTTTGGTGAAGGAAATTCTCAGATCAAAATATGGCAACAAAAATGGACTTATCATTGCAGGAATGAGTACACTACTACTTGCAGATAACACCTCAGCAGTGGGTAGACCAAGAGGTTGCGGAAGCTAGTCAGAATGGTGGACTAAATTGCTGGATATCTTGAATAGTAGTTGGTTTAAAGATAATGTAAAATTGCCTATGGAAAATAGAGTTGTTATCAGGTTATGGACTGATAAATAGATCAACAATACTGCTTTAGCAGAGAGATACCCAAGGCTGTTCAGGAAAGAGTCTAATAAAAATATAACTGTGGCAGATGCGGGAACATGGACGAATGATAGTTGGACTTGGAAATGGAGATGGATAAGTAACCTGCGGTCCCCTGAACTAGATGAATTGGCAGAGCTGTCGAATAAACTATTGAATTTATTCCCACAAAGCGGCAGCAAAGACAACTATATCTTCTTGAGAAGCAATGATGGTAATTACTCGGTGAAGGAAGAATACAAACTGATATATGTAGCTTCTCAGTCAAGGACTCTTATATGGCCTTCCTTCAAGAGTTTCATCAATCTGGCTCTCTATACCGTCCTCTGAATTCCTCTTCTATCATGTTAGCGCCCAAGATTCAATCACCATCTGAATTATCACATTATCGCCCCATATCCGTTGTGAGAAGTGCCTATAAGCTACTTGACAAGTTATTGGCTAATCGATTGAAGAAGGTGATAGATAAATTAGTTTCCCCTGAGCAGTTGGCCTTTATCAAGGGGAGACAAATACAAGATGGTATTCTCTTGGCTAATGAGCTCCTGCATCACGCCAAGGTCACAAAGGTGGCGACGGTATTCTTGAAAGTGGACTTCGCCAAAGCATTTGACTCTATCAATTGGGATTTTCTATGCTCCATGATGAGCAAGA
The DNA here is from genome assembly GCA_028565015.1 of Pinguicula moranensis. Taxonomy (NCBI): domain Eukaryota; kingdom Viridiplantae; phylum Streptophyta; class Magnoliopsida; order Lamiales; family Lentibulariaceae; genus Pinguicula; species Pinguicula moranensis. Next base: position 6,149 of record JAOWBN010235608.1, read on the forward strand.
TGGGATTTTGTGCCAGATGTATTCGGTGAATCAGGTCGTGTATCTCCACGGCCTCCGGAAGCATTCTTATTAATGGATCTCCGTCTGGCATATTCGACTTCAAAAGGGGGCTCCGCCAGGGTGACCTCTTATCTTTGCTGCTCTTTGTCATTGCAACTGAAGGATTAAACATGTTAATCAAGAGTGTTGTAGACAAAGGGAAGTTACAGGGCATTCGGTGTGGAGATAAGTATTACACTCACTCCTTAAATGCCGATGACACTCTTTTTTGTTTGGATTCGGCAAGCTTAAGAATGTGATGACAATGAAATCCATACTTCGGCGATATGAATTGATCTCAGGGATCTGCATAAACTTTCAAAAGAGCAGTTTGCTCTGTCTGAACATGCCTGCTCCCGAACAGGAGCTCCTCACAAACTTGTTACGATGTACAAGCATGACAACCCTGTTCTCATACTTTGGCATCAAAGTGGGATGCAACCCTTCATTCAGCAGCAGCTTGAGTCATCTCTTGGAGGTAATGCGATCTAATACTTTGCACTATTCTAATAAATTCTTATCTCTTGCAGGAAAAGTCACATTGATTAAGAGTGTATTAAGCAGTATTCTGGTCTATCAATTTTCAATATATAACGCTCCAAAAATGGTCATCCAAGAGATGATTTGGATATGTAGGGATTTCTTATGGTGCTCGAGCTACACGCAGATGGCATCCATTTGTTGGATCAGTTGGGACCAGCTCTGTCAAACTCAGGAGGCAGGAGGTCTCGGCTTCCTTCACCTGGAGGCTTTCAACCTAGCACTTCTTTGCAAATGGAGTTGGAGGTTGCGAACTGATCAACATGGTCACTAGGCAGAGGTTCTGAAATCTAAGTATCTTTCCACTACTCCATCTCATGGATACTGGCCCTCGCTCCATGAGACCCGACGTGCAAGCAAATGGTGGAAGGATCTCAGTTTTGAAATCTCTGCCCCGTGGTTTGCATCCAGATTGGTGCGAGTGGTGGGAGATGGACGTACTACACGGCTCTGGCTTGACAAATGGATGAAGGTAGGCCCATTGGCTATCCGGTTTCCTCAGCTATTCTGAATGGTCGCCAACAAAGAAATCTCAACACACAATATGTGGCCTCAACTTTCTATGGACCATCCCCAAAGTGGCAATTGGTCACAATACCTTCGACCTCAACATATAAATATGATTGCTGAGATGGAGTCTGAGACTTTAAATGCCCTATCCCCTACATATTTGGCTGGTCATTGGCGATGGACAGGAGACACCAAAGGCAAATATTCCTCTTCCAGTGCATATCGGATCGTCCTGAATGACACTTACGCCCCAATTATACCCGCACCGATGATAGCAAGCGTATGGTGGAAGTTATCCCCTAAAGAAAGTCACTATGTTCTGCTGGCGAGCACTACTTCATCGTATTGCCACTTGCGACAACTTGCTCATGAGAGGGATAGTTCTTACACAAGAGGAGAGTCTATGCAGCTTCTGCAAAGATAGCTATGAAAATGTGACATCTATTTTGCTCCTGTCGAGAAATATACAGACTCATGTCTATGGTTTATGAATGGATGGGTGTAATATCAGTCGGCCCTGACTCCATTAGAGCGCATCTGGAATCCCACTTGTGCTTGTGGCGCTCGGCAAAAGGCAAGGATCTATGGAAATCATTATGGCCTGCTACAATATGGACCATATGGAAGACTCGTAATACCCTAGTTCATCGCGAAGGCACTCTCAATATACATAATTGCCTCGAACAAATTCAGATCCAAATGTGGCATTGGCTCACCGCTCATGTGGATAAACCGCAAGTTGTGACATTGGCTGATTGGATACGCCTACCAAGGCTGTGTTTCGCAGTGTATTTTCCACCTTGAGGACTTTCTGTATATGTAAATCAAAAAGTAATGCCCTACCTTCCTAGGATGAGGCATGTCCAACCCTTGTAAATAAGTTGTGTTAATATATTCATTATTACCTACCAAAAAAAAATCCGTAGCTTCTCAGTATGAACATTCTTACAATCATCGGGATCTTACTAAGATAATCTGGAAGAGTCTTGCTCCAAAGAAAGTATGTATGTTTATGTGGACTTTAATCCAGAACGTTGTTCCAACAAAAGTAGTCCTGCAAAGAAGAGAAGTGATATAACCTGACTTACAAATCCCCTGCTCACTGTGTAATTCAGAAAATGAGACTACATCACATTTATTTCTGGAATGTCACACAACTCTCAAGTTGTGGGACGGAGTAGCATCTTGGTTATCCATTGGCACAACAGCACCAGTGACCCCAGATTCAAGATTTTTTCTCACTAGCTCCACGTGGCAGCTACATACCAGCATGGACCTCAATTTGGATGGCTATGGCTTGGTTAATCTGGCGTGCTAGAAACAGAGCACATTTCACTTTTGCAACTACTCCTCACATCCAGCTGCTACTCCACAATGTGCAACTACATTCTTGGCTCTGGACAAAATCAAGAAAATCCGAGAAGGTTTTTCCTTATAGGTTCACAGAGTGGATAACACAACCACAAGCGTGTCTGACTTTAGCTATGAATTAACAGACGTCTTCAAACCCGGTACATACTTTACAATAAAAGCATGATATAATTTTGATCACTATTCTGTCCAGACAGACTTTATCCGAGTTTACTTTCAATGAGAGAAATAAGTTATCAGATTAGCCATCAGTCTAAGGAATGGTAATAGTATATACGGAGAGCTAAATTACTTGATGCATTTGAAACTATGTCTACTTAAGGTAATGCAGGTGCAGGTTAGGAGCAATTTAAATAGCAACTCGGAGACAAAACTATAGGAAGATCTGTGCATATACATCACAATGTTTTCAATTTAGTACATGTACAGGATTGGAAATGAAGGATTCAACATGATGCATCTAGGCCAGGGGTATATCTCACCCTATCTCAGAAGAAATTTCTTGGCCATCTCACTGTACTTTTGGTCTCAACAAGGTACAGGTTAAGTTGAAGAGTAGCCTTCAAGACACCAATGGAGAGGTTTCTACGATCTAAAAGATACTCACCTATCCTTGATACTCATGGCCCCTCTAGGTACCACTGTGGAGTTATATGCCCTTTAGAAGACCTACATAACAAGTGCTCATTCCTCGATGCTAGAGCCATACACTGCTTGTCATTGTTTGAGCAAAAAATGAATCCAAGTCAGCATGGACGTTTCAAAAAACATGAGGTGTTTCAAAGCACTTGGATACATGGATCAAGTAAGATAGACATGAGGTGGTTCAAAGCACTCAAAAGGCTTTGATGCTATAGGGTTAACAGGCTGAGCAATGACCACTACTTCAGTAAAGACCCCTACGGCCATACTCGTGTAGTCAGTAGATCAATGTTGCCCCCATTATGTCATTGCTTACCGGAATTGAGTAACAATCTCGTGACTACGATGCTACATAGTGTGCAGGTCGAGCTGGGTTTCTAATATTGTAAAGACATATGTAGTCATTTCATGGCAGCCAGCATAGCTGACAGCCACTTGATCACTACTGTCTACCCCTCATATCATCCTAAGAAGGAGGCTGTAGGAGCTATGAATTGTGTTTTATTACTTTGCTTTACTTTTATTTATTTCTTCCAAACTCGGGAAGAGTATTGTACATATCCTTTTTATTAGTGAAATTTGGCTTATCAAAAAAAAAAATGCCTTGAGAGCAAACAGCGCATGAAAATTCATTGGTTTGAAAAATCTTATGTTTTTTCATTGAATGACCACATGAATTTTCTATAATTTTTTGCATCATAAATGATCCGGGATGGCTCAACCGATCATGCCAAACTTGAAATTTTTAGTAGTCTTTAGACTTTTAACAGTATAAGCTTCAACCTTTGTAATTGTAGTGTAATACAATCCTGGGGACATTACGGGTAATCTTTCTAAGATGCATTTGTTACCCAAAATAATTGATGTAATGCATAAGTATTCTTCATCTTTTTCGTTCATAATCTCAATATGATATCCATTTCGGCGAATATCTTTAAAACTCAATAAATTTCGTCAAGACTTTGATGAGAATAAAGCATCATCAATTGTAATATTTATCCCTCGTGGTAGTACAATTTATGCTATTCCAGAGCCTTCAATTAATTTACACTACCAGATATTGTATTAACATATTCTTCCCTTACAGATAGGAAGATAAATATTTTTATTGTTGAGTATGTTGTGTGTTGTTGCACTGTCTGCTAGACATGCATCTTCCTCATTTGATTTGGATAAATTCATAATTATCTTCAATAAATAAATAAAAGTAAGAAATAAATGAAATTAAACTTATAATAAAGTAACGATTACATAATAAATCAAACATAATACTGAGGAATACAAAAAAACTTAGATATTTTTGCTACTATTCATTGGATCGGGTTGGACAAGGAAATTATCAACATCTAGATGTGTTATATCAAATTTTTCATGGAGAAAATTATCTTGTTGAACAAAATCCATCTCTGCATTTGACATTGAATTTTGAACAAAGTTTGTCTCCACATTCTTCCCTTTAGCTTTTGAATCTTGATAAAGTTCTATAAGGTGCTTTGGTGTACGACAGGTATGAGACCAATGATTGTTCATCGCACATCGATGGCAAATATTTTCTGCATTTTTGTTTCCTTGAGATTCTTTGTTACGACCATGTAAGTTTTTTTTTTCTCCCACTTCTGGTGGTCATTATTGAGAATATTGCGACAAAAGTAAGGATGATTTCTCTAATTTTCACGTCCATGACCATGGCCACGGCAGGAGCCTTGATTATATATACTTGCATTCACTTCTGGGAATGGAGCAGAACCACTGGGGCGTGATTGATGATTTTTCATTAGCAACTCGTTATTTTGTTCAGCCACAAGAAGACACGAAATTAGTTCGTAGTACTTCTTTGAATCTTTTTCATGGTATTGCTGCTGCAGGAGCATATTAGTGGCATGAAAAGTAGCAAATATTTTCTCTAACATGTCCTCATCACTAATCTTTTCACCACATAATTTCAGTTGAGAACTGATTTTGAACATGGCAGAATTGTATTCGCTTATAGATTTAAAATTTTTGTAAACGTAAGTTCAGCCAATCATAACGACCTTTGGGAGGTATCACCGTTTTCTGGTGTTCATATCTCTCTTTGAGATTTTTTCAAAGATCTGCAGGATCTTTTATAGTGAGGTATTCTGCCTTGAGTCCCTTATCAATATGGTGACGAATAAATATCATGGCTTTTACTTTATCTGATCGAGATACTTTATTTTCATCTTTTATGGTGTCTCCGAGATCCATAGCATTTAGATGGATTTTCGTATCAAAAATTCATGACAAATAATTTTTTCTCGTGATATCCAAAGCCACAAACTCAAGTTTAAAAAAATTAGACATTATAACAATAATTAATTAACTTTACCTCAGCAGAAATGCTAGTAGCCTAGTTGTAGAGTCGTGATGATAACGTGTTGTGAAATATCTGTGCAAGTGTAAACAAATGCAATAAAATGAGCAAACAAGAAACTCGTTCATTTTTTCTTCTTAATCTTTCTCTGCAATTCTTTCTTCTCATCTTTTATACTCGAATTGTCGACAATCATACCTTTAATTAATGCTAACACTATTTATTACTATTTATCATTATTCACAATTAATGATAACACTATTTAATACTAATTTACATAAATATTATGTCTGGTCGTTAAATGTTTGTAAGAAGTTGAGGGTATTGCCATTTGACCCTTTGAGGACAATGTAGGGACATGCCCATGGATCCATAGGTATAAATAATTCTATTTTTATATAGATAAATAATTTTATTTATGAAGAATATAACAATTTATATGTACTTCAGACTTTTTTTTCTAGCTCATACTTGACATCATCTTAAAACATAGAGTGAGGCTCGCGTCACTATTAACCAATTCTCATTAATCTTGTATGATCAAAAGGCTTCTTATTGTATATCTTCTCATTCCGGCGTCTCCAATTCGACCACCAAACAAGCTAAGACATAGCGTTCCAATTTTTTTGCTTCCAAATTCCATGGCTGTATTTTGAGACAGTTGTGAAAAATGATTCCATCCTATCCTAGGAGGAAAAAGCAATCAAATAAGCCAAGCCCACTTGGTGGAAGCCGATTTGACAAACAAATTCGAAAACACAAGCATA
>JAOWBN010235619.1:0-12349 GCA_028565015.1 Pinguicula moranensis
GAAGGACCAGCTAACAGAGTCATATGCCTTTGCAAAATCAACTTTCAAGAAAATAGTAGGATCCTTCGATAATTTAAAATGGTGCAATAATTCGAAAGCAACCAAAATAGCTTCGGATGTCTATCAACCATTTGCTCTAACCGGCCAACCTCACAACCTAGCTTTGCTTCAAGCACCTCTACTCACAACTCATCTTTCTCAGTAATCACCTTTAACACCCATTTCCCCAATGGGGCAAAATTATATTCCTCCACTTACAGAATATAGTATTCCTTCCATCACCAATCACACGCTCAATGGAGCTACTGAACCATGGACCCGACTATATAACATCGAACATATCCTTCCACCAAGTTGAACTAGCCCTTGTCGGATGTCTATCAATCATTTGCTTTAACTTACAAGTCTCACAACACAACTTTGCGTCAAGCACCTCCACCCACAATGCATCTTTCTGAGTAATCACCTTTAACCCCTATTTTCCCAATATAGCAACATTATGTTCCTCCACTCTCTTGATCTATAAACCTAATGTAACTCCGACGATGAGCTATACAAACTCAAACACTAGATGCTATGCAAGTGATAAAGCAGAGGCTCGGTGGTCTGTCAAGCAATGAACAGACTAGGAATTTCTCAGAATTCGGGTCGAAGGGATTTTTAATCATATTCAAGTATGTTATTACAAGAGGCGGTCATGCTACTTATAGTAGTCAACCTTCATTATACCGTTGCAGTCTTAATTGTAGATGAAGGCATGTGTGCCTAGGGAATACAGGATAAACGCCTAAAACATAACAAAGTTGTAAATTAAAAATAGAGCATTTAAGTTGATGGTTGAGGTGGATTCACACCTGCGTCTTTCTCGCTTCAGCCGACAAATTTAATAAAGGCCTTGCTTCCCCATGCGCTTGCCGAATTGATGTTTGCCATGATCCAATGGTTTCCAAAAGGCCTCTACCTTGACATTGATCCTACGAGCTTGAGCCACATCAGCATCCCCTGGTTGGTAAGAATCCATCCCTGAATTCTTGCCATGATCATCATCATAATTGTCCCCATAGTAGGGAAAGAGGTATTGCACGTTGAAGACATCCATCGTGCGGAGGCACCTGGGTAATTTGAGGCGGTAGGCATCGACATTGATCTTTTCAAGGACTTCTACTAGCCAATCTTCCATGCTGTTAATTTGTTGCACTCACCGGGAGGGAAACGGTCCCTTGTGAGGACAGTGTACACGAAGTCTCCCACTTCAAATTCAACATGGCGGCGATGGCGATTGCTGTATTTATATATTTGGTTGCCCAATTAGTTAGGTTTGATTCCACAATTTGATAGATGTGTTGGAGGCTATTCACGAAGTCCTCAACTCTACCATGAGGGTTGCGACGGTCCAGAATGGGGGTGAGATCCAACGGGCCCCAAGGGATGCATGAATAAACAACCTTGAATGCGCTAAAGTTGGTGCTACATTTGGTAGCGTGGTTAAACGCGAACACAACCTTGCTGAGATGCAAATTCTAGCTCTTGAGGTTTCCTTGCACAGGACATCGTAACATTTTGCCAAGGAATTGGTTGCCTAAGTCGCCCATCTAAGCACTGCTAAAATTGAGTTTGGTGTCAACAAGGCGCCACAAGATGTGCCAAAACTTACTCAAGAAACGGGAATCATGACCAGAGACAATATTGATTGGTAGACCATGGAGGCGATAGATTTCCTTGAAAAAAATAAGTGCTACATTGCTCGCATCCATGGTCTTTTTACATGGGATGAAGTGAGTCATTTTGGAGAATTTTTCAACCATGACGAGATTGAATCAGCATTGTGTTGAGTTCACGGCAGGCCTAGCACAAATTCCATGCTCAAGTCGGTCCAAGATTGGGATGGGATGGGCAATGGCAAGTATAGACCCGCATTTGATGTTTGACCCTTTGAAATTTTAAAGAAATGGTAGCGTTGCACAAATCTCTCAATCTCTCGCCAGTTGTATGGCCAGAAATAGTATTGTTGGATGAGTAAGATGGTCCGTTTTGATCCCATATGGCCTTTCATTTTGTATGTAGATCTTAGATGATTAGGTCGTGCAAACTGCACTCCGGGACACAGAGCATGGTGCCTTTTAATAGAAAACCATCGTGAAGGGTATAGTCATGGTTGTTGTTGTATACTTCTGTTGGAGAACAAGACCAAAGAAGGGGTCCATAGTAATCAATTCCTTGTATGACTAGAACTCTGACACCTGCACCGAAAGTTGAGAGAGCAGATTTTGTCGCCTGTTGAGTGCATCTGCAACTTTGTTGGAGCCGCCAAATTGATGCTTCACAAGGAATATAAATTGTTACGGGTAGGCAAACCAAGTCGCATGTCTGGCTGAAATTTTGTCCTGCCTATGCATGTGCTTGAGGGCATGTGGTCTATAAACATGACAAATTCTCTATGAAAGAGATAATGTTGCCAATGTTTGATGGACTGCAACATCGCGTACAACTTGATATCATAGGCACTGTAGTTGAGTCGAGCGTCATCGAGTTTCTCACTAAAGTATGCAACAGGCTTCATCTGCTAGCTGAGGACAATACCAATCCAAATTTTGGATACATCACTATGCAACTCGAAGAGACGACTAAAATCTGGGAAGATGAGGATGGAGGCTCTGCAAAATTTTAATTTGATGCCCCGAAAGGCCTTTGTGGCAACCATGTTCCACTCAAACAGTGATGACATAATACAGTCTATTATGGACGCCTTGGCCGAGCAGAAGTGTGGCATAAAACGATGATAGAATGAGGCCAACACATGGAAACTATGAATATCATAAAGGTTTTGTGGGGTTGGCCATTTCTCAATGGCCAGGACCTTAGGTTTATCAACTTATAGGCCATCGTGGAGATTACATAGCCTAGAAAGGTGACCATGTGGCATGAAGAAAGTGCACTTCTTGTAAGTACAAAAAAACTATATGCGGTTCAACACAGTCAAAACCGCATGAAGGTATTGGTAATGCTCTGAAGTGCTCCGACTGTAAATGAGGATGTCGTCAAAGTAGATGACAACACACACACCGATGAAGAGGCGCATGACTTGGTTCATCACACACTTAAATGTGCTTGGTGCATTTGAGAGTTCAAATGGCATCACTAATCACTCGTATTGGTCCTCCCTTGTTTTGAAGGTCATCTTCCATTCATCTCAAAGGCGAATGCGGACTTAGTGGTAACCACTCTTTAGGTCAAGTTTTGAAAAACCTGTTGCACCACTCAATTGATCAAGTAGGTCATCAAGGCAAAGGATTCATTATCTATACCTAACCGTGATCTTGTTGTTGGCGTGACTATCCATGTACATACGCCAATCACTATCCTTCTTGGGAATTAACAGTGCCTGAACAACACAAGGACTCAAACTTTCATGGATGTGTCCCTTCTGCAACAGCTCCTTCGCTTGTCTATAAAGCTCTTCATGTTCTCTTGAGCTTGTACGATAATGTGACCAATTAGGCGCTACGCCAGTCACCCAGTCAATATGATGTTGGATTTCACATAGTGGAGGCAAACCATCTGGTAGGTATGCGGAAGACTTATGCAAACTCCTCCATCAGTTGTAGGGCCTTAGGGGGGTGAGTTATTTGTTGATTGGTATCCTTACCGCTGAGGATGTATGCCACCTCCAAGTCATGGAATGCTTGCACGCAACGAGTGAGATTCAGCAACTTGGGTATTTCGTCAGGCCTTGGTTTCTCATAGCGTCCCGGCATCAAGAGTGATTTTTATAACTTCAAAGATAAAACTGTTGTGTTGTGGAGGGTATCATGGATAGTGTACCTATCACATTGCCATGGACTCCCCGGTAGGATGGCACACAACCATCTCAATGACATCACACCACACACAATCTTTGTAACGCTTGTCGATTGAACAGGTAATTTTTCTCGTTCCTCTACTACCACCTCCCCTCCTCTTTTTAGCCACGTCAATTTTTAAGGACATGGTGCATTTATGTTGGGTTATTCTGTTTTGAAATAGTCTCCTTGGAAACCATGCTCTCACAACTTCCATTGTCAACAAACCGGAGGGTAAAATCGGTGGTTTAACCACGCCCGAACCGTACCGGGCACAGCAATAAACCGGAGGGTAACCCATAGGGTGGCACGTAGGGCCAATCGCGACACGGAGGGCTGGGCCGGGCTAATCAGATCGCGGTTAGCCCATCCCGAAAGGGCCAGGTTCGGTTCCACATATTCATGACCCAGACCCGGCGGGTCGGCGGCACGGCACGGCGGGTGGCCCGACCCGCCCATCTCTATCCCTATGGTAGTATCTGGGATGGCGAGGGGTGTTTCTATTTAATCCTCCCTCAAGGGATTAACTAAAGTTGTATACTCTCTACATTGCGGCGGTCCACGGGTTCCCATCTGCATATTCTCTACTCGTCTGTTGGTTAGGGCATTTAGGAGGCTTGGTTACAGGAAAGAATTTTTTTTATTTTAGGATCGTTGTGCTGTTGTGCACGATATTGCTCCAATACCAACTAATGTAACTCTAACGATGAGCTATACGAACTCAAACACCGCCTCCCTACAATGGTTTTCTAGGATGACGAGGGGCATTTCTATTTCATCCTCCTAAAAGGGATTAACTGAAGTTGCATACTCTCTGTGCTGTCTTCCCTCAACGACGCTAAATGTTATTCAAACATATGTTCCATCGTCTCTTTCATCTGCACCGGGTTATCCCACTCCGAGGCATCGGCCTAGCGCTAGTAGGGATGTTGGTTAGGGTGTTTGGGAGGTATGGTTAGATGAATAAAAAAATATTTGCGCACGATATTGCTCTGATACCAATTAATGTAACTCCGACGATGAGCTATACAAATTCAAACATTGGATACTATGCAACAGACTCATTTATCCGTCAAGCAATAAGCTGGGTAGGAATTCCTCAAAATTTGGGTAGAAAGGATTTTAATTCTAATTCAAGTCTGCTATTACAAGAGGTTTTCGTCCTGCTTATAGTAGTCGACTGACATTGCACCGCGGCAGTCTTAATTGTAGATGAAGGCATGCATGCCTTGGGAATACAGGAAAAATGCCTAAAACATAACAAAGTTGTAAACTAAAAATAGAGCATTTAAATTTATGGTTGAGGTGGATTCACGCTTGCGTCATTATCGCTTCAGGAGACGTCTTTAATGGAAGTCATGCTTCCCCATGCGCTTGCTGAATTGATATTTTCCATGATCCAATGCTTTCCAGAATGCCTCCACCGTGGCATTGATTCTGCGAACTTGAGCCACATCAAAAAAAAAACTTAGGATTTAGGAAACTTCACATAGAGTTCTTCATTAAGATTAGCATGCAAAAAGCAATTATGAAAACTCATTTGATGTAATTCTAGACCTTTAACAACAACAAAAATAACAACCTCTGTATTGTAACCAATTTAGCTACATGGGTAAAAGTTTAATGAAAATCATTACCTTTGTTTGTTTATTCACATGATCGCCAATTGAGCATTGTCCCTCTCAATGCATTAACCATTGTTATATTTTATTCAATAAGACCACGGGCACCCAATAACTCATTTTCCAGGAGATAATGATGTAAGAGTCAGAAATATTATCCTTTAGCACTTTAATTTCCGGAGTTATAGCTTCACCCCATTTTCAAGACTTAGTAATATCCTTAAAATAGGTGGGTTCAACTCATGCAATTAAAGCTTCCACAAAACAATCGCAAAAATTGAAAAACAATCACAAGATATATAGTTAAAATAAGAAATTGTATACCTTAGGATCTCAACCATGAATAAGTGATGAACTGATTTTATACCTAATTAATGTAGAGTATTTGAATCTGATTTGGCTTAATATTGATGAGGGATACACTTTTTATATCCATTTTTTCTTCTTCTGCAGTAACAGCTCATTTAATGCTCACTGAGAAGAAGAAAAAGGGAAACAACCCCAAAAGTAGAGGTTCTGCCCCATAAATCCAGGGCATAACACCAGTTTCTATTCCAAATGATCTTTCGTGGTGGTACTTGTACACATTTAGTGTCACCAAACCCATTAGATGGACAAATCTACCCTTTGATTAGGCTCCAAGCTTCCGAGAGAAGCTACTGGATATGGTATATAAGGCACAAAAACATCCTAGCCACACAGCCAAAAAAAAAGAGCTTATGAAAAGTAAGAGTTTTGGGATCACTTGTTCGCGAGCTCGTGCTCAAGGGAGATTGACTTCGATTTCTTTGCTTATTGTGATGAACTCAATATTTTTCATTTGTAGAATGAATCTTTCCTTAAACATGACCTAAGACTCTTTGTTCAGGGGTGCAATGTAACTCGTAATGAACTCAGGAGAATGTAGAATGTTTATCTTATTTTAACACTAATCTTGTGTTTAGTATTGTTGTATTTCATCCTCATTATGTATGTTTGGTCAACATAGGTAGATGCACTAAGAGTGATGGAAGGCCGAGAGGCACAAGCTACACAAAGCATAGCAAAACCCACATCGATTGCTATAGCATGAGAATGCCTATAGAATCGATGCTACCGCGTGTGGATTACCCATGAGCAAGGTCTTTGGTTTTCTTAAATGTGACATTCGAGAGGTGCTCATTTGTGAACCAAAGAAGGGCGTTAAGTCTCGATAGAGGTTTATGCCTAAAATATGAGAATTCGGTAAGCATAACATTAGGAACAAAGCCTGATAGTTTAACTATGAATCCACCCGAGGGCATCAAGTGGTAAAAGTGTGATCCATGGATGTTTCCATCCCATGCATTTGTGTTAAACTTATCTTATTTCATTTTAAGTGTCTTTGTTTATGCGTAGACCTTATTGCATTATGGAGGAAGTGGTTCCCTCCATAAGGAGACCATCCATACAAGCCAACAATTTTGAGAAAAAATTGGCTACTATTTAGCTGCTTATGCATCATTCTATATATGGAGGAGGAGCAACAGAGGACCCCAATTCACATGTCAGTGCATTTGTGGAAATTTATGACACCCTCAAGTACTCAAATATTACTTCAGATGCTATTAAACTATGATTATTCCCATTCTCACATCGGGATAAAGCCAGAAGGTTGTTGCAAGCATTGCCCCCGGATTCCATTAACACAACGGATGATCTGAAGAAGCAATTTCTCACACAAATTTTTCCACCGTCCATGACAGCTAGACTTCCCGAGCAAAATTACATCTTTCAAGCAGAGAGACATGGAAACTTTGTATGAAGCCTGAGAAAGATTTAAAGATTTACTAAGAAGATGCCCAAATCATGGTCTGCCACACTGGAAGCAAATACAAGCTTTTTACAATGGTCTAGAAAGCACAACAAGGAGAGAGAGAGAGATGCAGCTGCCAATGACACCTTTATGAAGAAGACATACAATGAAACACACACACTCTTGGAGGCTATGGCCCAAAACTGTTACAGATGGCCTACAAAAAGAGATAGTGCTAGGGGAGTAGGAGGAAAATATGAGATAGAGAAAGTGGATGGCTTGGCAACCATTATGGAATCTATAAGCACCCGCTTTGAAACATTCATGAACCAAGCCATGCCTCTGTGGCCAATAATGGTTGTGCAACAAATGTCTTGCGAATCATGTGGAGGACCTCACTCTCGAAAGCAATATCAGGAAGTGTCAACAATTGACAACATTCGCATGGAGCAGCTGAACTATGTATCAAACCATCCCACATATCCAAACTTCAACACAAGGAAGAATGACCATCCCAATTTCTCATGGAGTAACAACCAGCATGTGTTGAACCCTCCTAGTCAAACACCTTTTCAAGGACCAAGACCTTTCTAAGGGAATCCACAGTTGCAGCGCCCTTCATCATAAGATTTGATAAATCAACTAGCGTTGACTGCGAAAAACATCCAAAACCTACAAGACCTGATAGCACAGTTGGCCATCACTTCACACGAATTTATGCAAGAAATCAGATCCAACTTCAAGGATCATACAGTGGCTATGAGAAATCTAGAAGCTCAAGTGGGACAGCTAGCAAAATAGTTAGCAGAAAGACCTCCAAGAACATTGTCAAGTAACACTAAGGTGAATCCCAAGGAGCAGTGTCAAGCCATAATCCTGAGAAATAGAAAGGAAGTGGAAAGTATTCCCAAAGCCACATTAAAGCCTGAAGAAGTTACACCACATAAAAAGAAGGAGCAGAGACCAACAGTCTCATTCCCACAGAGACCGAAACAACGGAAGTTGGATAAACAATTACAAAAAATTCTTGATGTTTTTAAGAAACTGCATATTAACATTCCCTTTGCAGAAGCTTTGGAGCAAATGTCATGCTACGTGAAGTTCATGAAGTATATTTTGTTCAACAAAAGAAAATTTGGAGACAACGAAACTGTAGCTCTTACTGAAGAATGTAGTGCAATTCTCCAAAAGAAATTTCCACCAAAGTTGGAAGATACAGGGAGTTTACTATTCTCTGTTCCATTGGAAATTCCACATTTGTTAGAGCTTTATGTGATTTAGGTGCAAGCATTAATCTTATGCCTTTGTCCATTTTTCAGAGGCTAGGGTTAGAAGCCAGACCTACAACCATATCTCTGCACCTAGCAAACAAATCTATCAAAGTGGACAAATTAATCTTTATAGATGATTTCATTATTTTGGATATGGAGGAAGCTAAAGACATTCCAATTATTTTTCGATGGCCATTTCTAACAACAAGATGTGCACTAATCGATGTCCAAAGAGGAGAGCTAATCCTAAGATTTCAAGGAGAAGAAGTTAAGTTTAATATGTTTCAAGCCTTGAAACATCCAAATCACCAAGAAGATTGTTGGAGCATTGAGGCAACTGATCAATTCATTCAACCTAATTATGCGTACTTGAGAAGTGAACTTGAAAATTACTAATCCTGCAATCCTAGAAGAACCTGGAGTTAAGGAATATGCAAACTGGCTTGATGCCAACGGCAATTGCAGTAAAAAATATTTTGAAGACTTGGATGAACGCCCAACATCCCAAGTTGCCTCAATTCAGCAACCACCTACATTAGTGCTCAAACCATTTCCCACACACTTAAAGTATGCATTCTTCGGAAATGAAGATACTCTGCCCGTGATTATTTCTAACTCTCTTTCACAACAAGAAGAGGATAGCCTGTTGTGTGTGCTCAGAGATCAGAAGTATGCTATAGGATGGACCTTGACAAATATAAAGGGGATAATCCCTTCGGTCTGCATGCACGGAATATTGTTGGAAGAAGGAAGCAAACCAGAAGTAGTACCCCAACGAAGATTAAAATCCTATCATGAAAGAGGCGGTCAAGAAAGAAATTCTAAAATGGTTGGATGTTGGAGTGGTATATCCTATTTCAGACAGTAGTTGGACTAGTCCAGTACAATGTGTCCTAAAGAAAAGAGGAATGACAATGGAAGTCAACGAGCAGAATGAGCTTATTCCCAAAACAACAGTAACTGGATGGAGAATCTTCATGGATTACAGAGCATTGAACAAAGCCACAAGAAATATCACTATCCACTGTCATTCATTGATCAGATGCTAGATCGCCTAGCAGGGCACAAATATTACTACTACCTAGATGGATATTCTGGCTACAACCAGATTTGTATTGTACCAGAAGATTGAGAGAAGATCACCTTTACTTGTCCTTACAGAACATTTGCATTTCGCCGTATGTCATTTGGACTTTGCAACGCTTCAACCACCTTTCAGAGGTGTATGACATCTATTTTTTCTGACATGGTGGAGTGCATAATTGAAGTTTTCATAAATGATTTCTCTGTGGTGGGATCTTCTTTTGAAGGATGCTTGAGTAATTTGAAATTGGTGCTGGCAAGATGTGAAAAATCAAATTTATTACTCAATTGGGAGAAATGTCATTTCATGGTACAAGAAGGAATTGTGTTGAGACACAAAGTGTCAAATTTGGGGATAGAAGTTGATAGAGCAAGAATCGAAATAATACCCAAATTGTCACCACCAACCTTTGTCAAGGGGGTTAGAAGCTTCTTGGGCCATGCTGGTTTTTACAGGAGATTTATAAAGGATTTTTCACACATTACAAAGCAATTGTTCAAACTTTTGGAGAAAGATGTTTGCTTTGGTTTTGAGGAAAATTGTATGAAGGCATTCAACTTCTTGAAAAGCAATTTGACAATTGCTCCTATCATTGATACATCTGATTGGATGGGGCCATTTGAAATTATGTGTGATACAAGTGACTATGCAGTGGGAGCAGTGCTAGGGCAGAGGAAAAATAGGGTATTTCACACCATTTACTATGCCAACAGAACCTTGAATGGCCCTGAGATTAACTATGCCACTACAGAAAAGGAACATTTAGCAGTGGTGTTTGCATTCAACAAATTTATACCACACATTTTGGGGAGTAAAATAGTGATTTATACTGACCACTCAACCATTAAATATCCCATGCTAAAATAGGATCCCAAGCCAAGGTTAATCATATGGATTCTGCTTCTACAAGAATTTGATGTGGAAATCAAAGATAAAAAGGGATCTGAAAATGTTATAGCTGATCATCTTTCAGGCCTCGAGAATCATATTGATAGTGAAATGGAAAATGGCCAATTAATGACTCATTTCAAGATGAAAGACTATTGGCTTCAAAGCAAACTGGTAAGCCCTTCTCTACCTTTGCAGGAACCAAGCCCTCGACCTAAGTTCAAAGGTCCAGTCCTAGCAAAGACCTCAGCTGCAGTTGGCCCAACCCCAAATCAGTGGGAATCTTTTGTGAAACACTCTTACCGCTGTGTTTCTACGGTCTACACGAATTTGGTCATGATGTCAACTATGAAGGGAATCCAGTTCCCAATCAATGTGTTTCCACCACCACTGACCTTCACTCCATCCACACAACCAAGCAAGGTAGCTACTGGAACTGGAGATGAAGAGGAGGACGAGGACGAGGAGGAGGATGGAGAGCGCACCTACAACTTGGTGGGGTCAGACTCCGAATCTAAATGAAGCATGATCATGTCTACCTTAAAGGGAGTATTGCTTTCATTTCCCAATTTCTATATATATCCATTGAGGGCAGTGTCTGTCAAGTTTGGGGATGGGACGTTTAAACTCTTGTTTTACCTACTTTTGATCTGCTTGTCTTTGTTTTGATTCTTTGCTTTGTGTTGCTTGAACTATTTTGCTAAGTGTGCTATCTATGCTATTTGGTGTAGTTTTGTTTTATTAGTATATAGTGCGTTAAAGTCATCACCATACTTTAAAACACGCAATACATATTGGGGATATCAACTAAGGATAAAACTGTGGGGGAGTGATTTAATGAAGAAAATTTTTATTTTGTGGGAAGGTACCCGAACTTAGGCTGAGATTGATAGAGAAGTCCAAAATAAATTTTCTTAAATTCATAGTAACCCCTCTGAGCCTAAACCAAGAATGGGACAAGTTATAGATAGAAAAAGTAAAAGCAATAAAAAAAAATAGAAAAGAAAAGCCAATCTATGTCTCGAAGAATAGCTGGGCACTTGCTTGTGTGCATTCAAAGACAAAAAATAGCTATTCTAATACAAAAGAATAGAAAGACAAAAGGGGACATCTTGATGTATATAATGCTCTTGAATTGTCATTTATGTAAATACTCTCGAGTCTAATATATGATTCCGATGGAGAAATTATGTATTGGCTTTAAAAACAATGTCTATCTCAATCACTAATCATCTTGGCATCACAAAAGGTGAGGGAGATGAAAAGAAATTGAAAATTTGAAGAGGACAAATTTGGTAGTCTTAGTTTGAGGATGGGAACCTAACCTAAAAATGAGAAGGAAAAAAACACGGTGCAAACCATAATCGACCCCTATATGTATGAAGTGATGTAAAGTTGGTGATGACCGCAAGAAAAAGAAGTTGAACTTTCACATGCATAACTTAGAGCCGAGCATCTGTATGTAAACAAACATCCTCAATGTGTGAATATATCTGCTTGAGGGAAAGTAAGGATTTAAGTTTGGGGATGTTGATGAGCCAATTTTATACTTGATTAATGCAACTATTTGAGTATGATTTGGCTCAACATTGATGAGGGGATACACTTTATATATCCATTTTTTCTTCTTCTGCAGTAACAGCTCATTTAATGCTCACTGAGAAGAAATGAAGGGAAACAACCCTAAAAGCAGAGGTTTTGCCCCATAAATCCAGGGCATAACACAAGTTCCTATTCCAAATGATTATTCATGGTGGTACTTGTACATATTTAGTGTCACCAAACCCATTAGACGGACAAATCTACCCTTTGATTAGGCTCCAAGCTTCCGAGAGAAGCTACTGGATATGGTATATAAGGCACAAAAACAT
>JAOWBN010235630.1:0-12347 GCA_028565015.1 Pinguicula moranensis
CCTACCCGTAGATTTGCCCGTGTCCCACAAATAGCCTATTATGAACCGGAGTCTTCTCTGGACGGGACATTACAAAATTCCCTAGTCATAGATGATTCAACCCCACCGGGCTCCCCTTCGGCCTCATCACAGGGCTCCTCATCGGCCTCAACAACCGTTTGTGGTACAATTGTCGTTTACTCTCCACTAGCGCAACCAGTTTGGATGGCAACACTCTTGCCATCCAGACAGCGACCGTAGATACTTCGGCTTTGGTGAGGGTACATAAGCCAGGTACTAAAATGTACTTTTTGAAAAAACTTATGGCACTCATGCGTCGAAATCGCTATCATGATGAGGAGTACAAAACATTGTGTGCATTAAACTTGTCTGCACCTGATTGTATAGACAATCCTGCGACCATTGAGCTTCATCTTGCGAACCCAAATGCTACTACTAGTGATCCCAAACCAAAGTCAGATGTTGTGGTATTTTAATGACCCTAGTGAAGATTCATTAGTGTTAAATATTGGTTAATGTTTGGTCGTCCTTCATTACAGGAATAGGTTTTGCTTGACATCGACCGCAAAGGAGGGCTAAATGATGTAGATTGAGGCAGGGCATCTCCATCCGAAAGAATGCCTTTTGTGAAAAACAACATGATCCTTTTTTGATATGTGAAATGTTGTCTTTTGCATTCTTCGATGTATTTTATAGTATCTTCAAGCAATCCTATACATTATTGTCGGACAATCATGACTTTATTCTGAATCGATCTTAATTATGGTTTTGTATAACTGGTTTTGTCTTTAGGAGTTAAATGCTGTCTTTCTCTGTCCCGGAAAGGAATGTTTCCATCTACCCTGGAATGTAGGACTAGATTGTATTAACTTCAGTTCGTTTGCCATCCAGACAACTACAGATTCTATAGGAATGTTGCCACCTGCCTTATTTTTGTACCAAATCGTATTACATACAATCTCTAGGAATGTTTCAATTTGCCATTGATTTTAGTACTAGATCATATTAAACACAATCTCTACGAATGTTTCCAGCTGGTATTTAATAATAATAGATCCTATTACATCTGAACGAAAAATGCTATTGCACCTGTACCTAGAGATCTAATATTAAACACAATCTCTATTGCAGCTAGTATAACTCCAGTTGATGGTTTCTACGAATGCAACTGCACCTAGAGATCTAATATCTGAACACACAATGCTACTGAATAATCTCAGAAAGATGGAATTATCGGCTGAAAGAGACTTACTGCAGCAAGATATTGGACCAGAGTCTCTGACAGCTCAGAGGCTCCGGGAAAAAAATTGACAAAACAACAGCTAACCTTGATAGCATATCTTTCCAAAATGCCCGCATAAACTAGATCAAACAAGGTTATGCAAACTCTGCATACTTCCATAGATGGATCAACAAAAACAGAAGGAAAAATGCCATAAATGGTATCTGGGATGACAATATATGGATAAAAGATCCATATCTTGTGAAGAATTGCTTCAAAAATCATTTTGAAGAAAGATTTACAGAGGTGCCATGGCCTAGACCACGAATCTGCAACATAATTTTTAGAACACTATCCAGTGACTCGAAACTAAAACTGGTGGCACCCTTCATTGAGGCTGAAATCTTAGTTGCTATTAAAGGCTTTGGAAGTAGTAAGAGTCCTGGGCCTGATGGCCTGAATTTCACATTCATCAAGATGAAAGGAGAAATTTGGCAAATGATGACAGAGTTTTATAAGAACTGCAAGTTACCCCGAGGTAGCAATGCTGCCCACATCACACTAATAACCAAGACAAGTGCTCCTATGACAGCCCAGGACTATAGGCCTATTACTCTAATTGGATCAATGCCAAAAATCACATCCAAGGTCCTTGCTAATAGGATTATCATATCCATGAAAAAGATGATCTTAAATACTCAAATGGCATTCATCAGAGGAAGAAAGCTCCTTGATGGGATATTGATTGCTAATGAGGTCATTGATGAGATGAAGAAACTGAAAAAGCAGGCTATAGTTCTCTAGGTGGACTTTGAGAAAGCGTTTGACACCATCAACTGGAGTTACCTACAGGAGATGATGAATAAAATGAGGTTTCCAAATAGCTGGATCTGGTGGATCAAGGAACTACTAGAATCTGCCTCAACATCCGTCCTAGTTAATGGTAACCCCACTGGAGAATTCTTTCCAAAGAGAGGATTGAGACAAGGGGATCCTTTATCCCCATTTTTGTTCCTGTTGGCCGCTGAGGGACTGTCTGTCATGATTAACAAAGCTGCAGAATTGAATAAACTCAGAGTTCCAGAAATTGGCAGAGGTAAGGTACCCTTATCCTATCTACAATTTGTTGATGACACATTACTTTTTGGGCAAGCTTCTTGGAATACCACCAAGACATACAAGGGCATCCTCCAAAACTATGAGCTGATCTCTGGTCTACGAATCAACTTCAACAAAAGCAACCTGATAGGCATCAACATGCCTAAACAAACACTAACTGAAATGGCCACTTATATGGGATGCTCAACAATGGTCTTACCTCTAAAATATCTTGGTTTACCAATGAGTGCAAATCATCATAGAACAGCAACTTGCAAACCAGTTCTGGACAAGGTCAGTAGGACATTGAGTACATGGAACCACAAGCATTTATCTGCAGGAGGAAGACTGGTGATGATCAACTCAGTTTTGGCAACTCTACCATCTCATTACCTAGCCTTTTATAAAGCCCCTCCCTCGATTCTCAAGAAAATTACGGTTATTCAGAGAGACTTCTTCTAGGAAAAGAAAAGAAGAATGCATTAGATCTCATGGAAAATATTGCCTCGCCATTTGAGAAGGTTGGGCTTGGAATGCGCAACATAAAAAATTTCAACAGGGCCATGATTGGACAATATCCCAAGGATGGCAGTATGAAGACCACTACACCTTTCAAGGAAATAGGAGGGGGAAGTACACAGTGAAAGAAGCTTACAAACTCCTAACTGCAGCAGCACCAAATGAGTACACAATGGAAGAAGCAGAGAAGCATAAAAGCATCTGGAATAGATACTCACCAAAAAAAGAAATGATCTTAACGTAGAAGGCAAGTCAACAAGCTATACCAGTAAAGATGGACCTGCAGAGGAGATACATTATAAAAGAGGAGCAAGAAGTCAGTTGTCCTATGTGTCATGCAGGTCAAGAAACATTAGAACATATATTTTTCCAGTGACCTTTTCTATTTGGCAGGTAATTCAAGAACGACTGCTGCTACAACATAATTCACATCCTTCCACTGAACTACAAGTACCAACACTTCAGAGGTTTTTAGAAGCTAAACCACCAGAAACCAATAATGAAACATGGAAATCAATCTGGATAGCTATGATATGGCAGATCTGGTAAGCTAGAAACAGATCCCACTTTCCAGCCACAGAGATAAACTTACAGAGTATATCTCATATGATCCAAAGAAACACCTGGCTAGGGATAAGAGCAAAAAGAACAACTACAAGGTTTTCCCATTCTCTAACAGATTGGATGGCACAACCACTGATATGCCTTCAGCTTTCGGATTAAAGAACAAGGCCAAGGTCTGTCTGAGAAAGAGATGTACTGGACTCCTGAAAGAGTACTCCGCATTCTTCCCTACTACTAGAATAATACCAATGGACAATATAGTTCCAAAGGAGCTATGTACCAATCCACAAACAACAATTTGGGATTGATAAGGTGATAATGAGGACATTGGACTAGATTTGATCCCACAAGTTTATATGAGGATGATCTTGCTAGTGCTGAGCTGTGTACCAGACTCTACACTGGACTTTGATAAGTTGACAATGAAGACGCCAAGCAAGTCATGAACCAGGAACAACCTATGGTGAGTAATGAATGTGGGAGGAACTCCTTGAAGGACAAAGTTGTTTCTATTAGGATATAAAGTGTTTCTCTTTGGTTGGAAAACAATTGTACTGTAAATAGTTTTTCTTGTTTTCTAATTTATTATCTGTTATTGTAAATAACTCCTTGTACTCTTTTACCTTTATTATTAATGAAATTTTGGCATACCAAAAAAAAGAGATCCTATTACATATGTAGGTCTGAAAACATAATTAAGGCAAAATGTTATCAACGTAATATATGTTCCAAACGTACGAAAACCTAGTTCCCAACATTCACGGAACCCAACTTACTCTTCAATACAATATTCATTTGTTGCTTTCTTTTAGCACGACTTTGAATCTTCCAAACCACAAACGTTGTACGGTCCTTCATGAGGTGTTCTACCATAAGTAGTTGTTGCTCGTATTCAATTCCTGGAAAATTCTCCAGGGTCTCGAATATAAACACAACCTTCTTCTCATCTGCTTCGATGTTATTGATAGGAACAGCCATCTCAGCCAATATCTTTTTACCCCTCACCATTAAGGCCGCTAACGATGATATGCTATCACATGCTTGCTCGTAGAAACTGTTAACTTAAGTTGTTACCCTAGTATTTTTCTTCTCTTGTTAAGGGGCTCTTGGCGCTAGGTCGTGCTGTAGAGGCATTAAAAATTGGTGTTGTCAACTCCTGTACATCATCTCCACCATTGTCCTCATTCTCATCACAAGACATGTCGTGATCAAGCAATATTTTGTCTTCAACAGCTGCTGTGGAATAGTTGTCGCAAAGACTGCCTTGGGCATGGTACTTTCCGAAAATCTCATACCAGTCGTCATATAGTGGAAAGTTTTTCCCCTTGATCTGAGCAAATTGAGTTTCATTAGCTCATTAGGTAACAAATTCGCGAGATCTTAGTTACACATATACATCAAACCACAGTTACCTTTAGCAACTCATTCCAGAGATCTGGGCTATCGATCGTTCGGGTGTGAGTCTCCGGATCAATAGTTGTCCCGCTTTAGCTAACAAATTCACTTAAGATGGACCAATGAATTCTCCATACATGAAGCTTATTTTCTGTGTTTTTTCTCCTGGAAACTGCTTCCCTTTACCAACTACCTTATCCGGGGTGCACACCTGTGGCGAAATCCTATCTTCCAGCCTGACCCAACTTTATATCCTTCCAGAGCCAGTTCTCTTCATGATGTGATCATCACATTTTCCTCATCAACGGTGAAGTATAGCTTTCTGGCGGGGGAACTGTTGGTGGTTTTCTTGTACGGAAATTGCCTTCCACTTGAAACTGGGTTCTTGAAAAGTTTTCTTTCCTTATTCTTCATTCATATTCTCGAGGATTCCTAGTGGATTGATTGTTGTGTGTCTATTGCGCCTCGTGACCAGTCGGGGCTGTTATTTTCAGCGTTCCTCATCCTGTGTCACGCAATGGAAATATAGAGAAAAGAAATAAACATAGTCACAGCTAAAATGTACAAACTGATGTTCTCATTTACAGGGGCATATATGCCACATCACTTCACACAAGAATAATCACGAAAAGACAGGAACTTCAAACATCAAATAATAGAAGACAAATGCTATAAATGTTCACACGTCAAAATCCGTGCCATAACACAGACACATAACACATCTATATCACCCTTCCGATGATATAGATGCAGACTGAGCTTCATCGTATACTACCCACAATTTAGCTGCCATGTCATCATGCTTTTGAGTCCACGCTAGGGATGTTTGAGGAGTCTAAATGTAAGACTCGTAGTCATCTAGTGGAGAACTTTGAGGTTCTTCTGGCGTCACCCCACTAACAAGTAGTGGATCATTCGGCGTGATGTCCATGCTAAAGTTGTGCAACAAAGAACAAGCTAGCATTATTTTTGTTTGTTTTCTAATAGGGTAGAATGTGGTATTCCACAACACCGCAAATCGCTTCTTTAAAATGTCAAATGCTCTCTCTATGATATTTTTGGTAGAAGTGTGCCACATATTGAATATTTCTTGAGGGTTCTGGGGTCTTCTCTATTCGGGACCCCATTCCTTCAAGTGATACCAGGTTGAATTTTTTGGTGTGAGGAATTCGTCGTAACTCATGTGTCTGCCATAACACAAGTAGTAACAACCTGCAAGCATCTATATATCAATGTGCATTTAAAACTGCATATTGTACCAACAAAAAATAAACATACCCTGTGGAACCTTGAGTTCCGTAGGCTTGCTCAAAGCATCCCTTAGAACACGCGCATTAGAAGCCGAACCATCCAAACCTGCGCATATACACAAATCTACCACTGGTGTCACAAACTCCGATCACTTTAGTTGCCAATGTACCTTTCCTAGTCCTGTACCTAGGCTGGTCTTCAGTCGGTGCATGGATTGGCATGTATGTCCCGTCCAAAGCACACAAGCATCCATCGGTAGGAAAAAAAACAAGATTTGTAAACATGGGTTATGCTGCAAGCGATGTTCAATTACACAGTTTGCATTATGATTGCCTGGAAACAACTCTACTATCTGTCACTGCAGTCCGAAGAAACATGTGTAGGGGCAACTAGGAATCTGTGCTTCAGTTTTAGAACAATGTTTAGCATCTTCTAGAAGGCAGCACTTATTGTTTGTCTGCTCATTTGAAAATCCATTTGAAGTGTCCTATTCTTTTAGTGGTGAGCTAATGCACGAAGAAAAATGGTTGTCTTCTCCTCAACTGAAATGTATTGATAATCTTTTAGCCCACCCTCAAATCTCAAGACCCTACACAGCTCGATAAATGCGAACTTGTGCATCCTAATATTGTGGAAGCAATCTCGGTTGTTCGCTTGTGTTAATCGTTCCAGAAATGCCATTTGTTTAGATATCTTATCAATACTTTGGTAGGGAACTGCACTTTCATTTTCGTTTTGCTTTCTCATGCGTCTCTTGCTTCACCAATCCAGCAAGGACCAATAGACAAATCCTCAACAAATTGAAGAAGACAAGTATTTCTCTAGGATTCATGAAACTATTAAACAGAAAATCCAAACACAAACTAATCCACGAAAGTCACACAACATATTACTGGAAAAAATAAGACAAAAAATGCAAGAAAGCCGAAACCTTAATTTCACACCCAAATTCGCGGGGTAGTAGAAGCTACCCTAATTCACAACCCTTGTTCTTTGTACATCTTAGACAAAGCATTAGATCTAAGAAATCTGCAAATAAGAAAATGAATTCACAACATAAGTCATGCACTACTTCTTGTTAAACCTTAAAAAAATGTTACCCTTTCAGACTTTGCGTCTAGGGCTAAATGCAGACTGCAGACAAGTTCCAAAACAGCGAGACAAGTATTGCGGCGGAAGATGAAAGATGACTGAACTCAACAACGGGAGATGCAGAGTGGTGTAAGAGGGAAGACGGCTAAACTTCTTGGGAGGAGGTGAAGCGGCGGGCTGAGAATCGATTAGGCGATTTGGACTAGGAGGGGCAATATACAAGGGATGGCATTTTGACGTAAATACTTGACAAAATGAGGGGCATTTTGGAAGATGTAAGACCATATTACTTGGCCAGTTTTCAATCCACACAAAATTGGAGGGATTGGAAATATGGAAAAATACGTTAACTGTAATAGGTAGCGTGATTGTAATACCACGACTCAAAAATAAAAAATAGGCTACGAAACAGTCTGTGCGTGTGCATAACTACATGATTAGCCCAATTATTAGTAGTTTATAATGCTATCAAACTTGCCCTACATGATTTAGTTCCTACTCGTAAATAACTAATATCGGTAAATAAATAAATTTTAATTCCTTTGGAGATTAAATTTTGAATAAAAAATTAATTTTTATCATTTCAGGAGTTTTACTTTTGTTTTGGTAATTTTAATAATGAAAAATGATTTTTTGAAATTGGTGTTAAGAATTTCTTACAAAAATTCTAACCAGTAAGAGGGTTGTTTGTATTATTGTATATTTGGTTCTCTATTGTTTGATGAAGATTCTTTCATTCAATGTTTGTGGTTTGGGTAATGGGAGAACTAGAAGGGTGGTTGCTAACCTGGTGCGTTTTCTACAATTGATGATGTGAATCTTTGCTCGCGGAATGTAACGTGAAGTTGAAAACTTATTATTGTATCAACATAAACACATGAATGATACAACTTTCGAAATTAAACAACAAAAAGGGATAGATTGTGCAACCCAACAAAAAGTTACACGAAATAGAATGATGGAAAAGAATAGAGATGGAAGAAGCTTATTATGCTGTAGAAACCCAATCAAACATGGAACATCAACCCCTAACCAAGTACTACGCTAGAAATGAATGTAAACCAGAGGTTCAATCAAACGCCTACTTGAGGATCTATCCTATGATAAATACGAGTATCACATAATCAACCTCTACATGTACATAACATGGCGTACATCAAACTTTCTATGGCACTAGCATAGGGAACATTGCTCATTTTTTCTTTTTCCTTTTCTGTTTTCGGGCATTGATCGAGGCTTAATGCCAGACCCTTACCAACAGGGGTGTCAACGAGTTTGGAGTAATGCATCCTGAATCGGTCTAAGATTTTATTTATGTATGCTTGTTGGGACAAACTCAACATTCTCTTCGAACGATTTTTGCATATCTCTATGCCTAGGACATACCTAGCTTCACCCATATCCTTCATCTTGAAGACGGAGGATAGTCACTGTTTGGTGGCATTGATTATACCCATGTTGTTTCCAGCCAGTAGTATGTCGTCGACATATAAGTAGAGAAACATCATTCCTTGCTTTGTCCTTAGGGCATACACGCAGTGGTATTCATCTATCATGAAGAAATGGCTTCATGAAATCTGAAGTACCACAATCTAGAAGACTGTTTAAGACCATATATGGATCTTTTAAGATGATATACCTTGTCATCTTTCCCTGATGAGACAAACCTAACAGTTTGATCCAGATAAATTTCTTCCTCAAGTATTCCGTTAAGGAAGGTAGTCTTTACGTCCATTTGGAATAACTCAAGATCCAAATGGGCAACCAGGGCCAGCAGTAGGCGAATAGAGACAATTCTCACCATAGAAAAAAATGTCTCTTCGTAGTCTACACCCTCGATTTGGGTGAAACCTTTCGCCACGAGTCGGGATTTGAACTTTTCGATTGATCCATCCGCACCGCGCTTAATTTTGAATACCCATTTGCATCCAATTGGTTTTCGGCGAGGTGGTAGATCAACAAGTTCCCAAACCTCATTTGTTTGCATTGAATCCATTTCATCCTTCATGGCACTTAGCCATTTTTCGCTATCGGCTGAGTCCATAGCCTCATGATAAGAGGTGGGCTCTTCTATCTCCAAAGGAGTGCAGAAGAATATGTTTTCTTCGATCTGAAAATATCGTCGAGGAATTCTTCCGCGTTCACTCCTTCGGATTACAAGATTTTCTACTTGTCTAGTTGGGGGTCTGCTCCCATGACGGCGCAGCGTCGCGAACTCACTTCGCACGGTGCCATCATCCAGATTTTCATCTGTCCTGTGCTGTTTTTTTTACTCTCGTCGTTCCGTTGTGTTTAACCCGAAGTGACGAGGTAACGTAGCTCACCGCCCCGCTTTCTTTCGCTACCTCGATCAGATCCGTTCATTTTGTGGCTAAAACGTCGCGATTAGACAATCTTAGGCCTCATTTTATTTAGCCGGATCTGGCTTTTGGGCCCGGATCCGTAGATCTAGGTGAAGAGAGGCGGCTGGGGAACGGTGACGCGCCAATACGCGCGGCGGTCGGTGGCGCGTGACACACACGCGCCACCCCGCACAAATTCTGATGGGTTAATCGCACGGCAACAACGGCGGCGGCGATGTACGCGTGACAAATCTACGCGTTTCGCCGGATTCGGATCCGGCGCATGACAAAACGCGCCGATCCGACACGGCGCATGTACAGCACTCGCCGTTTTGGTTCAGAGCCTCACGCGCCGTTGTGAACAGTGGCCGGCTAACGGCGGCGGCGGCGAGCAGAACTTTCCGGTGTTTCGAAAATCGATTTTAACAAATAATACCAGAAATCAAAAACATGAACCGGAATTATAACGGATTTAAAATAATCGAACAAATCGAATATAATCTGATCCGGAACTAGCTCCGATACCACTGTAGACCAATAACTAGAACAAATCTAATATCAGATATAATTGTAACAAATTAAACACAATAATGTTACCTGTTGCGAAAGCGTGATAGCTGGATCGAGTGTCCGGATAACGAGTCTACTAGAGTCTCGTTAGGTTTTCACGAATCAAGTCTACGCCTCGTGGGTGGCTAGGCAGATAGAGAAATCTCGTATATCTCTTTCTGTTTGTTATATCGAATGAATAAGCACGTAGGCTATTTATAGGAGTGGAATAACAATTCAAGTAGGACTTTACTATACTGTGCATTTTTGGACTACACGTGCAAAACATTTAAATGTTTTCCAACCAACAAATGTTTTCCAACCAACAGTTTGAAAACTTACTCTGATACCAAATTGTAAAATGAAAAATGGGAAAACTTCTATTATTGAATCTTCTTTAACTTGTATCCCGTATCATTACAACTCATATTTATAGTACGAAATTTACGTACAACAACTTAGACAATAAATGAGGCATGAATGTTTGTTTGCTGGACGAGGCATGATTGTCTGCCATACTAAACTTTACTCCTTGCTGGATGAGGCGTGCTTTTTGACTTTTGTGTCATATTCATTGTTACAACACTATTCTAGCTGACGAACTGGACAGGTGGTTTTACTACTAAATTTCAGCATCTGTATAAACTATCTATGGAAAGGAATGGTCTCGTATCTGATGTGGGGCGTATGGAGAACGGTATTTTGCACTGGAATTTGACGTTCAAGAAACGTCTTCCTAGATTTGAATGAACTCAAGCAAGTTGCTTCCGGGGGATAGATGTCCGAGTGTTGAAACAGGCATTTGTGGATGGTTAAGGGAGAACTCTGACCCATTCTCTGTATCTTCTGCATATGAGACGATTAGAACTGATATACGTTGAGGCACAATAGATCATAGCATAAATTCTTTGGTTAGCGTCATAGCGTGTGTGTAGGAACGAATTCTTACCGCTGATAATCTTTTACTCCCTGAGATCAACCTGCGAGTAAATGTGCAGTTATGTGTTTGGTCTGGAAGCATATCCGAGACTTTCTCGCATATTTTTCTCACTTGTGATCATGCCTATGCATGTTGGTCCTCTATATATGAATGTTTCGATCTTAGTTATATTGGTCAAAACGAAATATATGCTCATTTCAAGAGTCATATGGGGCATTCCCACAGCAAAATAGGCAATGATATTTGGAGGGCGATATGACTTGCCTTTGTGTGGTTTCTATGGAAGGAGTGCAATTTTGTCCACTTTGATTCTAAAACAGGGCCGGAGCAGGTAGATGAGCTGGTTAAACCAAACGTCTAGTATTAGTATTCTGCGCACGACCTGGTCCTGGGAGGCCTCACTATTGGTGAGTGGATGCGCCATTGGAGTCTATGTTGCCTGGTTACTTTTGACAGATCTGATCTGCTCTCTTTATTTAATCTGCTTACTCTGTTTGTTTTATCGGTTGGCATATGGATGTTTAGCTTAGTAGATTGGCAATTCCAGGCTCTTCTGTGTGAGGCATCAAGTGTTGTAGTCTAATGCCTCTCCTTGTACATTTTGTATGGCTATTTTGGCAATGAAATATTTAATTACCTTTAAAAAAAGGATTTGGCTTGTGACACAACGACACAACACAACACACAAGCCAAACCCCAGAATATTCCCCAAATTACTACACTTCCTTTGTTTTAAAACAATTTAACCAAAATCACCTCATGTTTTTTAATAAATTATTTTTTACTTTTTTCTTCATATTTAAACACATTTTTAAAAATAAATCTTTATTGCAGCAGTGCCTTATCTATCCTCCTTGATCCCTATTCATGTTCGAAATCTAGCTTAGTTTTCTCTGCTTATTCCCCTGTTCCTTAAGTATTGACAATAGTAAACTGAACCTTTCCCATTCCATCCCAAGCCTTCCATAACAAACAAGGTTTGGTTTCTGTTTTCCTTTCCTGCAGTCTGCTGAGAGTAGTGTCCAAACAAACACGACACAACAAAGAACACCCTTTTACAAGAAGAAGAACAGACAAGATGATGGTGGATCCTGAGCTCCTCTCATCTTGAAAAGTAGTTTCTCGGCGAAAACAGCCGCCTCGGTGAGAACATCCCCATGTACCTCGGCGAGGTGATTGCATCAATCTGCCTAACACTCGGCAGAACATACCCATCTCTACTCTCCACACGCACATTATTCCCACCACCACTAAAAGTCCCACACTTTGCCAACTTCCCAAACCACGAATGCTTCTTGGGAGACGCTCTCCTCGTCCCATTAATATTGCTGCACAGATACTCCTTCACCACGTGCAGCCCCTGCTCCATGACTTC
>JAOWBN010235641.1:0-12347 GCA_028565015.1 Pinguicula moranensis
CCTGGAGTTCTAGTTAATCCTGTAAATATAAGTGACAGCAAACAACCAGGCATTATCTTTATTCTTGAAGATGCATCTTTGGAAATTGATAAAGTAGGAAAGGTTTCTTTGTGGTAAGAAAGAGAAATAATTTTTTTTACACATGCTAGTACTTTATGTCATTCTTATGGATATGGATTAATATTTTTACTGCAGGCCTATCAACTTTTGAGTTCGGATGATAATCGAAATTCTGCAGACGTCCAAACGTTGCTTTTTAGGTTTGTACATGGGTTATGTTGATGTTTGTGTAAATGTTGGGTTATGTTGATTTTTCAACTAGGTTTTTATTGGGCTATATTAATGTTAATTACAACAGATTACAGATTTTGTTAATGTTGCTTAGTTGCATAGCAGCAACAAGAAATTGTCCACAAGCTTTTAGAAGCAAAACAATGTGTAGAAAACAATAGCGCCAGCAAGCTCAAACAATCGAGAAAATGAATCAAGATGTCAAATACTTATGGCAGTTTATTCTTCTCTAATATCCTAAAGAAATCTAACTGCTAATGTGATGCAGATGCCGATTTGTATGAGGTGGAAACTGGCTCGAGGTTTGCATCATTGCCATCTTCAGTTTTTTGGGAATTATGATTAAAATCATGTTCAAGTATTCCACTACCAATCTCAACAGAGTGCTATCTTTAGTTCATAACCTTGCCAGAACTCTGTCGAATACAGATTTAATGTCATTTCATGCTAATACACAAGCCTCCTGAAATAGATAGGATAGATACACAAGTACTATCAGCGCTCATAATCTATTACCGCAGGCCATATCATATTGATTAACTAAGCCTACATATACAAGGGAAATCTAGCTGAGGCAATGCTTCAACTCAATACCAAGAATTGTGTAACTGCCATTCTTCTCTTGTATACCCTAAAGTATGGCATGCATAGTGATCCAAATGTGTGTGAGTCTAAACCAATTGCATTATCCTTACATTATTTTATTCTTCTTTTTCTTTTTGCATCTAAAGTTCCAGTCCTTTAATTATGCTTATTCCATCTTCTCTTATTGTTTTCAGTTTTAGGGGTTAGCACTCAGCAGCTTACCATTTTTACTGTAAGAACCAACTCATATAAATTGTGCGAGTGTCATCCTTTTAAGCCCGCCGTGGTTCGATATATATCAAGTAATTCATAGCATTGAAGGTATGTTATGCTTCAGTTTTTATAAAAGAAACTAATGCTATGCTTCAATTTTATAAATTTAATGGTGTGCTT
Organism: Pinguicula moranensis; assembly: GCA_028565015.1. Lineage (NCBI taxonomy): Eukaryota > Viridiplantae > Streptophyta > Magnoliopsida > Lamiales > Lentibulariaceae > Pinguicula > Pinguicula moranensis. The sequence continues at coordinate 1,270 of JAOWBN010235641.1, forward strand.
TAGTTTAGTTTTCTCATTGAAATTATGTTCCTTCTTTTATGCTTGCTGATTTTGTCCATTAACTTTGATGTTTGCTAACTTTTGTTATCTTTTACGAAGATGTAACATCCCGAGTCTCCTGGCATTGATGAGACACCTTATTTGGATGAATAGAAGAAGAAATTGCTCAAACAAGTTCTCCTTCCACCAAGAAAAGAAAGATGAAGTTGCAGTCCAAGGTGTCGGACCATTTTGTCAAGATGCCCTTTGCTCCCTGAAGCGAGTAAAGATCCAAAAAAAGCCAGGTGCTTGCACTGTGGCAAACATGTCCCATGCCATGGTAAAAACGTGGGAACTCCAGGCATGTGGAAAAACTACAATACATGCCCCAGGTTACAACGGCAGCGACAAACTACAATAGGACAGTTTCAATGGTTTTACTACGGGTCACCCGAGGCTCAGGATAAATAGGTATGGTTTATGTCTTGCTTTATGAATTATTCTTATTACTTTTCTGTTTGTATATATGTACTTATAACTTGCTACTATTTGTTTTGAATATGAACAAGTTCATGTCGCTACTGTACTTGAACCAAAGTATAAGATTCGATGGTTCGAGTATTGGTTTCCCATGACTATGAGTGATGTTCATAGCAAAGAAACCATTGCAATGGTTAAGCGAGCAGTGGAAGATCTTTTTCACGAGTATAATTCAATATATGGTAGATCTTCAACCGGACCAAATGAAGCAGTAAGTAATGCGGCATATTCGCAAGGTTTCGGTGCTTTATAGCTCAAATAACGGAATTTGACAAACACACTGAGTTGGATCAATATCTTACGGAAAGAAATGAGCCTTTAACAGCTTTATATGATATTTTACAATGGCATTGGATGCTCTTGCCATTCCCATCACGACCGTGCCTTCGGAATCCACTTTCAGTATGGGAGACAGAGTCCTAAGTGTGTTTAGAAGTTCTTTGGCCCCTATGACGATTAAAGGATTGATATGAGCTCAGAATTGGATGAATGAAAACATTGAGACATAGATTTTACACCATTTTGATGGGACAGAGGACCCCCGTATACGTATCTACTTGACTTAGATTATCACAATTTTATTTAAAATATTTTTACTTAACTTAATTATTTATTTCCAGTATTTATATACATAACTACATATATTTTTTTTATTTATACAGAGCTTAAATCGAATCCCACAAACATGGTTGTTGGGGTCGGCCTCGGTGACCTACGCATCCAGGATTCAAAGTGGCAGTTAAGTTGCACTTGAAAGTTGAAACTTGAAATTGTTGTCATATTGTTTTGTTTTGACTTGTGATTTCAAAATGCTACTTCGATTTGGATTGTGACAGTGGTTTTGGATTTGCTTGGGTATGGATATAATATTTAATATTGCAACAGTATTAAACATATATGTGATGGAGTTTAGATAGGTAAATTACAGATTTTTATTATGTTTTCACAGATTTTTTTGATTGATTATAACTAAAATTACAAATGAAATATTGCCATTCTATCATTAAATTTTATAAGTTATATAAATTTATAAGTTGTAAGTTAATAATTTTTATATTTTTTTTAAGATTTATATAAATTTTATAAGTTTATAAGTAAATAAAAGTTTATATAATTCTTATATCAGTTTATAAACTTTACAAGTTTTTAAATAAATAAAGTTTATATAATTCTTATACAAGTTTATAAGTTTATAATTTATACAAAGTTTATAAATTTTCTAAGTTTATAAGTAAATAAAGTTTATATAATTCTTATATAAGTTTATAAGTTTATAATTTATACAAAGTTCATAAATTTTTTAAGTTTATAAGTAAATAAAGTATATATAATTCTTATATAAGTTTGAGTTATACAAGTTTATAAGTTTTATAAGTTATATAATTTTGTAAGTTTGATATGTTTTTAAGTTTTATAAGTTATATAATTTTTTAAAATTTATAAGTTTTTTTTAAGTTTTATAAGTAGTTTTAAAATTTTGTAAGTTATATAAGTTTTATAACTCAATAAGTAATAAGTTTATAGGTTTTATATTCCAGCCCATAAACTAAACCTTAATACCCTAAAAAATTAGAAAATAAAAATTTTCAACCCTAAACCCTAATTTTTAAAAAGTTACACTGTTCGTTTTTTTGGTTAACCGAAAAACCGAACACAATAACCGAAAAAATCATAACCGAACCTTGTTCAGTTCACTGTCGGAAAAAATTAAAAAAAAAATGGTTTAAAGAATAGGTCCTTCCCGACGAGGTGTCAACACGATCTTCTTCCCTTTGATGATAATGGAATGGGTGTTCTTTCTTCCATCATGTATCACTATTCAACCATACTACCAAGGCCTTTTCAGCAGCAAGTAACAACCATCCATCGCCACAACATCACACCATACATTGTCAAAATATTTATTGCCAGTTGAAAAGGAAACAAAGACACGTTTGTCGATTGTTACCTCGTTACCCTTGTTGAGCCAATACAATTTGTAAGGCTTGGGATGACCCTCAATCTTCAGGTTCAATTTCTGGATAGCTTCTTCAGCTACCACATCCTCATAAATCCCACTATCAATAATCACCTTGCACACTTTGCCCTCAATCGTGTAAGTTCTATGGAAGATGTTGGTCATCAACCAATCATCCTCGGCTCATCTTTGGATGCCAAAAGGGTCTTGCAAACCACCAAGGTCTCATGGTCATCTCCATATAGCACGTTATCCATTTCCTCCTCCTCATCATAAACGGGCTCGCCCATCTCCCCATTTGCGTTGCTTTTCTCAATCAATAAGTTCTTTCCTTTCGAGCTAGCAGGCTTTCTATACTTAGTGGATATATGCCCATGTTCACCGCAATGAAAACACTTAATGGTGGAAGTGTTAGCATTGTTTTGTGGTGATCTTTAGTTGGCATGTGAATCCTAAGTTTGCACGAGTAGATTACCTCGTTAAGGCTGAACTACGCAGGTACTTTGGCTCCTAGTCCACAGCCTCCTGCTTTGCTTCTTATCAACAGCTAATGCACGTTGATAAGCCTCTAAAACACCCCATATGGATTTGCCACCAATGTATCTATCCATCAATTGCTCCTCGGACTCGGATAGGTCATCCCGAGCGATCAATTGGTAGAACTCCTCGGTGTACCCTTGAATGGTACTCGTGCATTGTCTCAACATGTAAAGTCGTTTATATAAGGCCCGAGTGTAGTCAAAGGAGAGGAAGTGACTCATATTTTTCTTCATTTTCTTCCAATTATTGATTTTGGGTCGGCTTTGCCTCTCACACGGACATTTTGTTTGCTCCCACCTAGTAGAAGCTCATCCTTTAAACTTGATGGCAACCAGCTTCACCTTCATGTCATTTGGGACCTCCTTGTATTCAAAAATATGTTCCACTCCATTATTCCAGTCCACAAATCCTTCAACTTGCAATGCCCGAAAAAACTCGGGTAGATCAACTTTTAATCTCAGAGTTCTATGTCGTTCTTCTCGACCATGACATCTTTGTCCTCGAGTATGGTATGATTGTTGAATGTGGAATCAGAATCATGACACGAGGGATCATGATCCCCGTGGCTTTGCACTGTCAAGCGTTGGGTTAACTCCGCTACTTGCCTCTGTAAATCATCGATCATCTTTTCCCTTTCATCACGAACATGGGATAGGGCATCCCCATTTGGACCACGACGACCACAACCTCGTCCACCAGCCATTGTTGTCGAAGAAAACAGTTTCAGAAAGGATTATTGTGCTCTGATACCAATTGATGTCGAGCTAGTATAGAGATTATACTAGTGGCCTTATGGTCAAGTTTGCTTGGAGGAAGAAGAAGGTAAGAGCCTGAAATATATCAAGAGAAGTGTCTCTAAAGTAAAATAATCTTCATTCAATAATTCAATGTTCTCCATATAAATCTCTTGTCGAGTCATATAGATATAAAACAACCAACAAATCCAAATGACATGGCCTAAAAGTAAGGAAATTTGACCTAGGAGTAGAGATGGACATTCTTAACTACTAATCGGGGATCGAAAAAATCCGGCGGTTTTGAAATCGAAGGTTAAAGGTTTGCTCAAGGTTTGAAATAAGAGGTTTTCAAAATCGGTGCTTTTATTAAAAAATTAATAAAAACCAAATAGATGACTTTTCAAAGGTTTCAACCGGCCGGGAATTTTTTTATAATGAAAAATAAAACATTGCTGGTTAAGCCATCTAAACCATGTCAACGGTTCGACCGGCGGATTTGGCGGTCAGACCCTAAACACTAACTTTTTTAAAATTATTTTTTAAATATATAAGTTGTTAGGTTTTATAAGTTAATATAGTTTGTAAATTATATAAGTTATTAAGTTTTGTAAGTTAATAGAATTTATAAGTTATATAAATTTTTAAATTTTATAAGTTAATATAGTTTAAAAGTTATATATGCATTAAGTTTTACAAATTATGTAAGTTCTTAAGTTTTATAAGTTAATAGAATTTATATGTTATATAAGTTTTTAACTTTTATAAATTTATAACTTTATAAATTATATAAGTTTTAAGTTTTATTAGTTAATAAAGTTTAAAAGTTATATAAGTTAATAATGTTTAAAAGTTATATAAGTTTTTAACTTTTATAAGTTATATATGTTTTATAAGTTTATAAGTTATATAAGTTTTTAACTTTTATAAGTTAATAAAGTTTATAAGTTATATAAGTTTTTAATTTTTATAAGTTATATTAGTTTTGAACTTTTATAACTTTTATAAGTTATAACTTTATAAATTATATATGTTTTATAAGTTTATATGTTATATAAGTTTCTAACTTTTATAAATTTCATGTTGTTTTATTTTTTGAAGTTGAGAAGAAAAGCATTGATTTGACTTACTCTCCGTACATGGCGATATGGAGTTACAGTAGCATCTTCTACCTCCTTGCCGTCGTTTCTTCCGCTTGTTAGACCCCTCTCTATTCGGCATCACTCTCTCCTTCCCCTCCCCGGTGCCGCCTCACGCACCCGGGGAGTGTCATCCCTTGTTAATTGTCTCCTTTAGTCCTGTTTTCCCCTGTTTCCTCTGGTTTTCGAAACCCAGCTTCACTGTTCCTGCATCCCTGCCATTTACAAGATGTCTGCCTGGATCATACCTCCACACCAGCTGAAAATGATGAAGAGGGCTGCTATCAAAGCTGGTGAAGCCCCACTGGTTGAACCTCAGCTTTACTTCAGTGCTTTCCCTCCACTTCCTTCCCAGAATCCTCGGTCAGTCTTTGACATGTTGGGGCCTAGAGCTTCCTCATGAACACAACCTCCACAAGGGCTGAGTCCAGCAGTTCGCAGCTTCTTCTTAGCCAACTTCCTGAAGGGTTGTGATGCTGACAGGTTAAAGAGCGCATTGAAGCATCAAGGAACCATCAAGAACTTGACAATTGCTCGCAAGCTTAGTAATAAGGGCCTGCAGTTTGGGTTTGTGGACTTTGTTGATGTAGATGATGTGGATCTTTTGAGTTTCAGGCCTAACAATACTTGGTTGGGCTCGTATCGTCTTAAGGCAAACATTGCTAGATTCCCCAAACATGTAAAAAAAAAAGGCGGATTTCACTAGCTCTTCAGCCCCACTAAAACCTTCTGCTCCTATCCCGAAGGCTGGCTCTCCATCAGTTAAGGCACCAAACTTATCTGATGAAATCTACTTATCCTCAAAGGTGGAATCAGATTCCTGGCTAAGTCGCAGTTTCTTGGCTATTCTCAAACAGACTACTAGCTGCCTTGACCTTCAGAGGGCCCTTAAATCTGCTGGTTACAAATGTAACGGCAAGTCCAATTGGTCCTGGTAAAGCCCTTCTATGGGAAGAAGAACCCTTAGATCTTGCCAACCTCATTTGTAAGGATAAGGACTGGCTTGCCAGCTGGGTAGAGAATACCTACCCGTGGTCACCCTAAGAACCTGAAACTAGTCATCTATGTAGGCTCAGAATCTATGGGCTGCCTCTCCATGCTTGGTCCCAGGCTAACTTAGCTGATATTGGAAACAAGCTTGGGACTCTTATCTACATAGAGGAGATAACTCTTGCTAAATTAGATTTGGAAGCTGCTCAAATTATTGTCAAAATACCCCTAGGCACAAGGGTGGATCCAACTTTGAAAGTAATCATTGATGGCAACTCCTATCTCTTATATGTAGTGGAAGCTGATTTTTCTAAGATGGCACAAGAAATTTGGGCTATGACTCTGTATCCTCGGATGATGTCTCTTCTGTGGATCTTGTGAGTTCGGACATGTCTAAGTTTTCTCACTCTGATCATCTCCAGACTGTGTCCCTAGGTCAACAACATCCTATAGAGATAATTGTTCCTGCCTTGCTAGAGGACAAAGAAAGGACAACCTCCTACCATGGCATCCCTGTAGAATCAGTTGGTGGCCTGCATCAAATTCAGAGTTGAAGTCCATCCATTGCTCTCAAGATCAGGCAGTTATGCAGATCTCTGACTTGAATGACCTGCCTACTGTTAATACCAGCATGGTACACTCATCATTAGCTATGATCTCAGAAGAAGCCGAACAGGAACAACACCCTAGTGACACTTCAGAAAATGAGATGATTCTCACTTCCTTTATGACCCCCATAGGGCCTTTGGAAAAGATGGGAATAAATAACCATACTTCCTTATCTAAAGCAGCCGAATTGAACTCATCAGAAGCTCTCCCTTTAAGTGTCATTCAACCCCAAAAGGATGTGGAAGGAGATAACATCTTAACTGATATTCATGTCTCCTATGAAGAATTCCCTCCATTAATTCAATCCAGTGTGTTGACAACCCCTAAAAGGAAAGTTGGTAGGCCAAGACTCATTGGTTGTATGCCTAAAACTCGAAGTCAGACTAGGAAGGTGGAGGACCCAACTCGAACAAACAACTTAGCTATTTTAGAGGCTTGACTAGAACAATTTGGAGCTCACTCATCAGCCAGCCCACCTCTGCCAGTTGTTGATCCTTTACCTGTGACTAACCTGCTTGACCCTCTATCTAGTAATCATATCGACTCTATCATGTCGATAGGTTCATAATTGGGCGTAGATTATGGTTCTCATCAAGGGGAATTTCGTAGGCTATAGAAAGTATGTCTAAAGGCACCCATAAAACTACAGTGACATCATGCTCCTCTGCTGGGGCTGAGAACAAAGTATGTCTATGAAGATAGTGACTTTCAACGTTCATGGGCTAGGGGGTCATGGGAGAAAATGATAGGTCAAGAAATTAATTCTGAATGAGAAAGTGGACTTCATCAGTTTGCAAGAAACAAAACTCACTATTATTGACAGAAAATTTTGCTCTTATTTGTGGTATGATCTTGATTTTGATTGGTGTTATTCGGGTTCTTCTGGCTTATCTTGGGGTCTACTTTGTTTATGGAATAAGAAGAAGTTTGTCAGGTCATCACTATTATCTGGAGAGGGTTTCCTAGGAGTTTAAGGCTATTGGGGTGGAGAGACCACCATATCTCACATGCTTAATGTCTACGGACCTAATGAGTTGGCCAAGAAGCAAGTTCAATGGAGTCTTCTAACCGAGGTCTTTCTTCCACTGAAACTGGATAAGTGCTGCATAATGGGAGACTTTAATGCAGTCTTGGACTTAAAGGAAAGGAAAGGGGTGGCTTCTCATAATTATGTGCAAGAGGTAGCTCTTTTCAACTTATTCATCTCCAACCTTGGGCTGATGAACCTGAGTATGGAGCGCAGAAAGTTTACATGGTACTTGAAATCTTTAAGAGCTATGAGTTGATTTGATAGGTTCCTAGTTAGCAGCAAGTGGCTAGCCTCAGGAGAAAATTGGACACATGCTGGTCTAGACAGGGATGGTTCAAACCACCGCCAGTGAGTTTGTCATCTAAGCATTTGAACTGGGGCCCCAAACCATTGAGGGTCCTTGACAGTTGGCTGCTAGACAATAGCTACATGGAGATGGTTACACAAGTCTGGAGCAATAGTGTAGTAGCAGGCTATATGAGTTTTCATATTATGAGAAAGATCAAGATCCTTAGAGATAATATTAAGTTGTGGAACAACTCCATTCCTAGGAATTGGGTAGAACAGAGGAAAGCTCTTCTCATACGCATTAAGGAGTTTGAGTTGGCAGTAGAGGCAGATAATTCACCTTCTATTGATCAACTGCAGCTGGCTGACCTGCAATCTTAGTTAGCTGCCATTCAAACTCAGCTGAATAATACTGCATACCAAAAGTCTCGGTTACAGTGGCTGCAGCAGGGGATATGAACTCCAGTTATTTTCATAATAGCCTCAAGAGATCTAGAGTTGCTAATAGTATAAAGGGTGTCTGGGATGGGCACGTTTGGGTGGAAGATCCAGTGCTGATCAAAGAGTGTTTTCATAACTACTTCAGAGTAAGATTCACAGAAAAAATCCCTGCCAGACCCTCTCTAAACATCCAACTTTCAACCCTGGATCAGATGAGCAAAAATCTACTTCAATTACCTTTCTCTGAGGCCGAGATTTTATCTGCTATAACCAACTGCAGTGGACAGAAAAGTCCAGGGCCTGATGGCCTTAACTTCAACTTCATCAAACACTTCACCCCTATCTTGAAATCAAACATTATGCAACTCATGGCAGAATTTTATAAATATGGCAGATTATGTAAAGGCAGCAATGCCTCCCACATTGCTCTGCTTGCTAAATCTTCAAACCCAATGTTTGTCAAGGACTACCGACCTATTACTCTAATAGGTTCTATGCCAAAGATAATATCTAAAATCTTAGCAACCAGGATCATCCAGGTAATAGGTCCTCAGATCAATCCCTCTCAGTCAGCCTTCATTGAGGGAAGGAAGCTGATTGACATCGTTGTTGTTGCAAATGAAGTAATAGATGAGGCAAGGAAACTGAAGAAGAGTGTCCTCATCTTCAAGGTGTACTTCGAAAAGGCATTCGATACTTTAAATTGGAAATATTTGCTGCAGATCATGGCCAATTTGAATTTTCCACCCTGCTGGCAATAGTGGATTAAGGGACTTCTTGAATTAGCATCGTCTTCCATTTTAATCAATGGGAGTCCATCCAGAGAATTCCATCCTTCTTGTAGAATCAGACAGGGAGATCCACTCTCCTCATTTCTCTTTTTATTGGCTGCAGAAGGGCTTTCTGTTATGATCAATAAAGCCACCGAACTGCATCTCTTCTTAGGTTTGAAAGTTGGCAAAGGACAAGTGCCTGTATCTCACTTGCAATTTGCTGATGATACAATAATTTTCGGCCAAGTTGAGTGGAATTCAGTGCTTGCTTTTAAATCTATACTACTTAATTTCGACCTAGTCTCAGGGATAAAAATAAACTTCACTAAAAACAGGTTGATTGGGGTGAATGTACAGCCTGACTTGCTGAGTGATATGGCTTCATACCTCAACTGTCAAACTGATACTATCCCCTTCAAGTAATTGGGTATAGCAGTAGGAGCTCAGGTTAAAAGATCCATCACCTGGCAGCCTATTTTGGATAAATTTCAGAAGACCTTAGCAATCTGGGAACATAAGCAGCTATCTACTGGTGGAAAGTTGGTTCTGCTGAATGCAGTTTTAGCTGCCTTACCAACACATTTCTTCTACTGCTTCAAGGCCCCGAAGTGTGTACTCAAACGGCCGTTATCTATACAAAGGAATTTCTTTTAGGGTAGCACTGAAGACAAGAAAAAACTGTGCCTAACATCATGGCAAAAGATCACCTCTTCTGTGCCTAATGGTGGCCTGGGAGTACGTTGTTTGCCATACTTCAATACTGCCATGTTATGTAAATGGGATTATAGATTCTAAATGACGAACCCTCAATAGCTACAACTATAATAAGGTCTAAATATGGAGGTAGATCCCCCCTTTTCACAGCTGGTGTGAGAGCCTTTGTTCCACCTGTAACTAACTCTTCTGTAGGAAGGCCAAGGGGTAGAGGATATCCCTCCGAGTGGTGGCTAATTTATTGGAATCTTTAAATTGCAACTGGTTCAAGGACAAAATTCAACTTCAGTTAGGCAATGATGAGCGCGCTTGTGGCAAGACAAATGGCTGAATAACACAGCCTTGGCAGTTAGCTTTCCATGCCTTTACAGGTTGAAAATTTGCAAGGAAATTTGTGTGGCATAGGCAGGGCATTGGACTAATGGGGTTTGGGTGTGGAATTTGAGATGGAGGAGGCAACTCCTTGCTGTAGAGATCTCAGAATTAACTGAACTAACAGGTAATCTGCTCAATATCTCTCTTGTTCCTCACATGAAGGATAAGTATAGGTTCAGCCACAACAAGGATGGAAAATACATTGTTAAGGATGCCTACAATCTGATTTCATCTGGTACTCAATACGCTTTTTCTGCTGCACACATTGCACTAACTAAACACATATGGACATGCTTTGCACCAAAAAAATATTGTGTATTTGCTTGGTTTTTAATTCAAGAGGCAGATCCTACTAAATCTACGTTGCATCTACGAAGAATTATTCCAAAGGGTCAGTACATCCCATGTCCTTTATGCAATAATCAAGATGAAACTATACTTCATCTATTCACTACTTGTCCCATCACTGCTCAACTTTGGAGAGGCATTAGTTCTTGGCTAACCAGCACTCCTGCAGCTGCTAATACTGGAGGCATGACCACCCTTCTTGACCATGCTGCCATAGCCCCTCCTGGAGTAAATGTATCAGCGTGGAATTCCATATGGATGTCCTTAATATGGACTGTATGGAAAGCCAGGAATAAAGCTTATTTTTCAGCAGCAACACCTCATAGTCACATGCTGTTACATGGCGTGCAAATGCAGTCATGGTTATGGATTACAGCTAAGAAATTGCCTAAATTGTTTCCTTATTCTTTTGCAGATTGGCTGCTTCAACCACAGGCTTGCATGACGTTTATAGCACTACACTAAAGCCCTGTTTTGCGCAGACCTTCTTCTACTTCTTCTTCTACTATTTCTTCTATTACTTGTTCTTATTTTTAGAAGGAGAGGTGTTTTGCACAAGTACTTAAAAGATAATTATTTAAAATTCTATTTTAATTGTATATTACCAAAATTAACAGTAGA
>JAOWBN010235652.1:0-12346 GCA_028565015.1 Pinguicula moranensis
TCTTCCATTTGCCGGAGAGATTAAGGTACGTATGGCTTATCTTTCATCACGCAGAACACGAATACGCATGTTTTGGGCTCGAAAAATCGAGCCCAATCACTTAAATCTCGTGTTGGGCTTAAAAGCCCAAATGCCTATAAGTGATATATATCACTTTTCGGTCGAATGTGAAGTTGGATCTTATCTCTTTCGTGCGTTCTTCTCTTCTCCTTCGCGAATTTCGACCGAACGACGAGAATGGTTCCCGTCGCCGTGTGTTCGCCGGAAAAATTGTCTAGCAGCCGCTTTTCTTCATCAGGGAGTGCTCTTTGGTAGAGGTTTTCCTACTTTGGAGACTACGTGATCATTTTTGGCGTTTTGTTTCCGGTTCGAAAGTTTCGGACCTCCAGTGAATTCTTCCATTTGCCGGAGAGATTAAGGTACGTATGGCTTATCTTTCATCACGCAGAACACGAATACGCATGTTTTGGGTCTCTATTTCGTGGTTCGGCCGAAGTTGAAAATCTTCGGTACGTTTGAAATCAGCCCCCTAGATCCCATCATTCATGCAGCAAAAATCTCGCCAAGAATCTGCAAGAATTATCTAGAAGACATATTAGTCATGAACAAGCTAGAATTGTCTAGATGTAATAAGTAGTATAAAAAGAGATGACTATGTAAAAAAAATCTGAAGCAATGAATAGCAAAAACTTTCTGCACAAAACTTAGCGATTGTGGATGATTGTTATTCAATTGTTGACCACTGGAGAAGTTTTGGGGTCAAGGTTGTTGAAAAGTTGGCCTCCTTGTTCTAGTTATCCTTGTACGAGTGTCTGGTCAACAAAAGTTACATTTTCTGCCAAAGAGTGAGTCATGGTATTTTAACCTGATATGTGCTGAGTTTATTGAGTTGATTCTTGGGATTCTTTTGCTTTTGGGGCTTCTTGTTTCTGACAAATTGTATTTGGGGATTATGTGCAATCTTTTTTTTTCTTTTGGGAGAACTTGTTTATTTAATTGCTCTTTTGAGTTCAATTCGTACCTCTTTCAGGGTTTTACAAGAACAATGGTTATCTTCTAGTTTCTTGCAATGGGGGTCTCAACCAGATGCGGTTAGCAGTAAGTTTTCTCCAAGTTCATTCTTATCCTCAAAAATTGTTATAAAACCATATTTCGGATATAGTTATGGACCCCTCACTTGTTATTGTTGGTATTTAGTCTAAAATTTGGGATCTAAGTGCAATTATAAAGACTTTGTACCTATATGAGTGGGCCACTTTGAAATAAATAAAAAATTATATTTCTTATTTACAATTTGGTATCAGAGTTAATTACCTAAATCCTAGCCACCGCCAGAAAACCCGCCGCCGCCAAAAACCTTAAACCCACCGCTGCAAAAAATTATCACTACTCATATGCTCGTTGTCTGGCGAGGAGTTGTGTCACCCCCTACTCGTGTGGTTACGGCATGCGGCCGCGCTACTGCTCGCACATGAGCAAGCGCCGCCGTGCGAGGGTTTTGTAGGTGTCAGTACTACTGTTGTCCAGGAAGTTGAGGTGATCGCTAGAGATCTCACCAAACCCTCGTCTTCAACCCCAAACATCACTGAAAATTCTAACTGTTTCTCTTGGACCATTTATTACCGCTGGTATACATCGCTGTTGTTTCTGGGATAGAAAAATAATACAAAAGCAAAAACCAGAAAAAGGGGTGTGGTCGTGATAGAGAAAGGAGGAAAAAAGAGAGGAAAAAATAGAGAGAAAAGAAGGAAAAAAAAGGGTGCGGTTGTGACAAAGAAAGGATAGAAAACTAAGAGAGAGAAAAATAAGAAAGAAAAGAGAGGGAAAAAATTGGACAGAAAATAAGGGGGGAAAGGAGGAAAAAATTAGGAAAAAGATAGAAAAATAGAAGAAAAAAAAACAGTAATGTATTTTTTGAAACCCGAGGTAATGGATTGTCGGTTTCTATTGGTCGTTAATTTTTATTATAATATTAAATGATGTTGCCTAAACTTTGGTATCCAATTAGGCGTATTGTGGTGATTTGTTGTAATTATTGGAGATTTGTTGAATATTGGCGTTGGGTTTGGTGGTTGGTGGTTGGTGGTTGGTGGAAATTATTGTGGTTATGATTGTTGGAATATGGATTGTGAAATGTTGTTGAGTTGAATTGCGAAGAGTTATTGATGTTGTGGATGGTGAATTGTTGTGGATTGTGGTTTGGTGACTGTGGAGCCTCATCGAGTTGTTGATTGGAGACTTCTTGAGTTGTGGATTGTAGGGTTGTTGTATGTGTGATGATAAGGAAGTATGAGAATATGATGGATAAAGGATTGAAGTCTTTGAGTAAGTTTGATCCCGATGGTGAAGGTCTTAGTTGAGATCAGACAGGGAATGACTGTCCCGGCTAAGACCACTAACTCCACTGTTGTACGAGGGGAAACTCACAGTTGCTTCCATTGTGGAGAGATAGGCCGCTTGATGTAGGCCTTCCTTGAGCTATCCCGGGAGAGTGGTTCTGGTGGAAGATGATGGTTTGGAGATAGGGGTTGTGGTCATAGAGGAAGGCAATGCGGTAGTAGAAGTGGTGGACGAGGAGGCTATCGCACCGACTTAATGGTGGATGAGAAGGGTCGAGCATTCTTCGAGGTGCTCCATGGGAAGTTGGAGGCAGCTGGGATGAGAGATGAGACTCTGGGACATCTATACATGTGACAAGTGATGCTAGGCAGTTCTCTTCCTACACTCGTCTAGCAGCTCTAGTGAGTGTTAAAACAATTGATGGTACAGATCAACCTGTGGTAGATAAGGGTATAGTGAGATACACTAATACTTTAACTTTGTCCAAAATCTTACATGCCCATTCTTTTCCTGTAAACCTTTTGTCTATAGGTGTCATTACCCACCAACTAAACTACATTGTTTTTTTTATATTCCAAAGGTAATCTTCCGAGAGAAAAGGGCGAGTATGATTCTTGGGACTAGGACATGGCGTAATAACTTGCGATACATGGATCGAAAGGGAATGGACTCAACTCTCTCATCCTTAGTTGAGAAATCAGGAGGAGACAAAAGAAGTGTGAAGAACTTAGTGTTACTTCATCATAAGTGGTTGGTTCACCATTCCTTCTCAACTTTGAATTTATTATATCTTCATCTGTTTGCAGAGGTTGGTAGAGATAAACTTTCTAATGATGCTTGTGAGTTGGGTAAGCATACTAGGAGCCCGTATATTAGTTTTGGTAGCAGGAACTCCCACGTCTTTGAGTAGGTGCATTCTAATATATGGGGCCCTTGTCCCACAACAACAGTCAATGAATTTCGTTACTTTGTGACCTTTATTGACTATTACTCGGGTCACCTGGTTTTATCTGATGAATACTAGTAGTAACGTGGTCGCAAGTTTTAAAGATTTTCACAAATGTGTTCGGACACAGTATGGAGCAGTAGTGAAGACATTAAGGTCTGACAATGGGACAAAATACACCAATAAGGCATTTGCAAAGTATATGTCATCACAGAGAATCCAATACAAAACCATGTGCCCATTCATAGCAGAGCTGAATGGTGTGGCAGAGAGAAAGAATCGTCATCTTCTAGAGGTTGCTCGGAGCATGATGATTGCAATAAATGTCCCAAAGTACCTATGGGGACAAAAAATTTGATAGCCACTTTTCTGATCAACAGGGTGCACTCACTTATGCTGGAGTGAAGGTCCCCATTTCAAGTTTGAAAAGGTTCAAAGGGAGACATTCTTCCTTTGAAAACCTTCGGTTGTATGTGTTGTGTATAGGAAAACAAACAGGGGTAGGAAAACTTGATATGAGAGCTATCAAGTGTATCTTTGTGGGATAATCCGCCACTCAAAATGAATATATTTGTTGGAGCCCGATTGAGAGGAGACTATTTGTGAGCAAGGATGCCACGTTCTGTAGCATGAATTGTACTTCTACCATGTAGTATCCCTATTCTTATATGACTTGCAAGATACGGGAAGTATATGACGAGAGGCGGAGACTGACGGTGGTGAGCCACAAATAGTGAGAGTTGAGGATATTTCTTATCCTTGTTCGGTTAGTGAGCCGCAGACCGTAAAACTGGTTATTGAGGTGTTGACTGATGAGGAGGTGAGGGAGAGGAAGATTTAGGCTCACGGGGAGCCGATTATAGGGGTGTTGACTAATGAAGACGTGAGCAAGGGGGACTCAGGCTCAGGGGGATCCGATAGTATGCACGAGGAGGAGGAGGAGATAGGAGGCTAGAGAGTTTGATGATGAGAGAGTGGCTCAGGATTGGGGCAAGCCGATTGTATGCACGAGGAGGAGGAGGAAGAGGTATGAAATTTGAGAGTTTATGGCACCTGTCCCATGTCCTTGTCTGCCTCGACTCCGGAGACATCTTCACATGCAACATATATCATAAATTACCCAAAATCGTTAGGCGATATTATTCATTTACCTACTCCTTCACAACAATGCGAGGGTCCCACTTGACCTATATGTGTTCGCACATGATATTGTTCATCATATCTCTTAATCTCACATATCACCCAAACATGGAGCATTCATTATATCTTTAGACATTGTCTATGTTCCTATGTATTGGCAGGTTGCAAAGAAAGATCCAAAGTGGAGAGTTGACATGATAGAAGAACTTGAGGCTCTTGCAAAGAATAAAACCTGGCAACTGGTACCACTACCACCTAGCAAGAAGGCGATTGGATGCAAGTGGGTCTCTACCGTGAAGCAAAACTAGGGGGGTCGAGTTGACCGCTACAATGCATGGTTCGTGGCGAAGGGGTAAGTCAGGTCTATGGCATTTATTAAGATGAAACCTTCACACCACTGATGAAGATGAGCACAGTCAGGACCTTGGTCTCCATAGCAGTAAATGAGGGTTGGAAGTTACACCAACTGATATGAAGAATGTTTCTCTTCATGGTGACTTGATGAAAGAGGTGTATATGGAGATCCCATCGGAATTTGGCATCAATAAAATGCGGGTAAGGTTTGCAGGCTCAAATAGTCGTTATATGGGTTGAACCAATTTCCTTGAGCTTGGGTTGACGGTTTTAGGAGGACTATGGTTGGCATGGGTTATAAACAAATCAATGCCGATCATATCTTGTTCCTCGGACTAGATGGAGGTCATGTCACGATGCTTGCAGTATATGTGGATGATATGATCGATGACGAAGGTGAGATTGCGAAACTAAATATGAGACTGGGCAAGAGGTTTGAGATGAAGGACTTGGGGCAGCTGAAATACTTCATTTGGATTGAAGTGGCTCGTGGGCTAGAGGGGATTATTTTGTCCCAAAGCAAATATGTTCTAAACCTGCTCAAGAAAACAAGTATGCTGCCTTGTAAACCTCCTAGTGTGTCTATTGATCATAGGTTGACGCTGAGTGCAGAGGCTGGTGAGCCAATTGACAGAGAGAAATACTAGAGATTGGTGGTCTGGTTGATATATCTGAGCCATAACCGACCATATATATCATTTGATGTGAGTGTGATGAACAAATACATACATGATCCTAGGAAGGGTCATCTTGATGCAGTGTACCGGATTCTGAGATATTTGAAGAGTGCACCAAGAAAGGGATTAATCTTTTGAAAGAATGGGTATCTGAACATCGAGGGAAACTATGATTCGGACTGAGCTAGTTGTGCTGATGGCACAAGGTCCATGTCTGGATACTGCATATTCGTTGGAGTAAATATGGTCTCTTGAAAGAGTAAGAAACAAGCAGTGGTCGCCCGTTCTATAGATAAGGCAGAGTACAGAGCCATGACCCTGAGTATTGCAGAGATGATCTGGTTAAGATCCATGTTGGTGGAGCTCAAGATAGACCAAGGGGTTCAAATGAAGTTGTAGTGTAATAACAAGTCAGTAATCAGCATTGCCAACAATCCTGTGCAGCATGATAGAACCAAATATGTAAAGATCGTTAGGTTCTTTATCATGGAAAAGTTGAACAATGGGCTACTAAAGTTGAGGCACGTAGCCACCAAGGAGCAAGTTGCTAATGGTCTGATGAAGGGTCTTAGTTCCCTAGATTTAGACAGACTTTGCAATAAGATGGGTTTAATGGATATCTTCCACTTATCTTGATGGAGAGTGTTGCTATTTAATCTAAGATTAGGGGACCTAAGAGCAATTATGTATACTTTGTACCTATATGAACCCTAGGACCATTTTGAAATAAAAAAAGATTCTATTTCTCATTTACAATTGTTATAACATTTGTTCCATTCAGATATGTGATATTGTTGCTATTTCCAGGCTTCTAAACGCCACTCTTATTGTCCCTGAATTGGATAAAACTTCATTTTGGGTGGATTCAAGGTCATAGAAAGAACTGTTGCACCCCCAAAGTTCTCGTTCATCACTTGTCTTATTTGGTAACAATTTTCTTCCATAATTATGTGATTTTGAGGACATATTCGATGTTGATCACTTTATTTTATCATTGAGGGATGAGGTCCTAATACTAAAAACCTTCCACCAAAGCTTAAACAAAGAGTCAAACTTGGAAAGTTTCGTGAGTTACCTCCTATTAGTTCGTTAGATCTTTCTTACTACTCTCGCCAGTTTTTTCGCTAAGACAAAAAATTCATTGAATAAAAAAGAGTATTTACAATTTCTTACCAGGGGTAAGAACAAAGAGAAAAAAGATAAAAATATAAAAAGATAAAAGGTAGTCTAGAGTCTGAGTCTAAAGTTTATGGTCTACAACATCAAGTGCTAAATACATATTTCCTTATTCCTTCGTGTGAATAATGGGGAAAAGATCCGGAGCTGGGCAAAATTGATCTTTTAACTCTCAGCTATGCAGGCTACCATCTAAATTACTACAGGTGTCTTTAACTTGCTAAAGATCCAGCTCTGCCTGTATACCTTATAGCATAGGTCGATGAGATTGCTGTAGAACTTCCTCTAAGCAAAGACTTAGAAGATATTTTAAGCATTGATCTCCAACCATGATCTATGCAGGCCGCCAAATTACTCCAAGTGTCTTTACTATAGTAGAGAGCAAGGATCGGCTTGTTTACCTTATAGCATCGTAGCCCCGTGATTTTTTGCTACCTCCCTTGTTCCTTGTTGCAATAGATTGTTTCATGTCAATATATCAAAGTGATTTGTAGAAAGCAGCCACCGTCCCAGACCCACCTCCTAACCTATACCACCATGAAGTGAAAAGGCAATTTCAACATGCCTTAAAGTAGGAGTATGTAGAAGAGGCACTTGAACCATGTCTCATATAGGTTCTCATTGCTATGTAGAATCTTCCTTATCAAATACCAACATGACGAGAAGAGACAAATAAATTGTAAAAGGATAGAAACCTTTCCTATCAAATACTACTCTCTCCATGTTGGTTTACTGGTACACAGTGTCACACCCTTGAACTCATATAAGCCGGGCGTTCTAACCTCGCGCGCCCGATAAGGCCTAATAGAGGTTCAAGGTTCGGATTGTCGAGCAAAGTTGAGAATTCATGAGTCATGTAAGGTTCTGCCTTGGACACTTTGACAAAAGAATGCTATGTGTCGAGGCAGGGCTAAGTTTGCACGAGTGGTTAGCGAGATGGCTAAGGAGGTTCGGGTAGTTGCGCGATGGAACGGTGCGAACGAGGCGTGGGTGCCATTTGGTCGAGCAAACAATATATTCGCTCGGTCAAGTGGGCGCCTACCTCGGAGATTTGGCATGAGGAGTCGAATGGTCGAGACACGGCTTGATTTGGAGGAGTTCCGCTCGGCATTGGCCGAGGGCATATGCAACTGCCGAACGACGGTGCGAACAAAGACGGAGTGAATTCGAGTTGATCGAGCAGACGCGGTGTTTGCTGAATCAAGAAGTTGGCTAGCTCGGACGATTTGGAGAATGATTGCTATGTGTCGAAGCAGGGTTCAGTTTGGAGTTCGTTGGCTAGGTGATGTGCGGAGATGGTTCGAGCATCGCGCAGAGTGTGCGCGAGGATCGAGCAGCTGTAACCAAATAGAACCTCTGAAGGTGCCGAGTGCTACAGTAGCCATTACGCGCGCGATTTCCGGGGCTATTTGCCAGCCCGATCGGGATAACGTCTGGAGGAGATATTCACGGGATCTGAAGACACCTACCCTCTAAGTCCCTGGCAATGGTCCTCTGCAAATCAGGAGAGGCATTACATTGACTTCGTAGCTGGCCAGAAGAACGTCCAAGTGCATCGCGGTCATATCGGATCTCATCGAGTAAAATGCGCACTGCTCGAATTGGGGATGTGACACACATAACTGCTATTGATTATTCTTGATAGGTATACGTATTGTTGGATTTGTTTGGTTTATGTTTTCAGTGGGCTTGGCCCAAGTAGAAGAGTATATAAATTATTGTAGTTGGAATACCTAATACAACAACAATATTTTATTATTCTCTCTAAACTCGATATGGTATCAAAGCCATAAACCCTAGCCGTCGTCCACCACTAATCACCATTGCTGTCCGCGAAAGATAATGCCAGAATCACCTCGTCTTCCCCATCACACTGGTCCAAGCCATTTTTTGAAATTCGGCCTGAACTCTGCGAGATCTGACATTTTTTATTGTGGTTTTGGAACTTTTCAGGTGATTTTTGCCACCGTTCCGCCACCTCTACTCCGACGAGTACCACCGTTGGACTCACGCCACCGAGCACATCCCATGGGGCCTGCCCATGCACCGCCACCATCATCTGAAACGTTGTTTGTAGGTTTTGCTCCCCTCTATGCACTCGTGCTATGAATTGTGAATTGTTGTTTTTGCATAGTTTTGGGATGTTTGTGACTCAAATTTGTCGATAGAGTTGGTAGTATGTGCTTGATGCACCACTCTAGATTCAGAGGCGCGGGTAGTATGGTGTGTAGAGGATTGGAGTTTGCATTTTTTTATTTTTAATCGCGGTTGTGATTGGAGTTGCTTGCGGTGACGAAAGAAAATATACCAGTGAGAAAATAGGGTTGCAGACATTGAGTGCGGTCAACCCTGAAAGCTTTGATTGATTTGGTTAAGGGTATGGGTACATCTTCTTCTGTGGGGCCTCCTAAACTCAATTTTCCACCTATCGATTTGAAACTTGATGGCTAGACAACCTACTATAACTGGGGACTACAGCTTGAAAGGGCCTAAGAAAGTAAGGAATTACGTGATTTTCTGGAAGAGAAAGAGTGCAGACACTTCTAAGTGAAAGGCCACGAATGCCACTTAATGTGTGTGGTTACTGAATTCGATGACTCCTGAGATTTTCTCCCCAGTGGAGAATCTCAAAGTTGTGAGGGACATGTGAAAAGAATTGAAAGAAGATTATTCTTGCACGAAGAATCGGTTGAGCAAGTTTCAGATTCGATTACAGATAGATGCCAAGACACAAAGGGGCAGACATATGCAAAAGTACACTATCTGTGTACGACAATTATGGGCATATTTGGAGCACTTTCATCCCCTAACAGACTGTTATACCGACTGCCCATTTGGAAGGTTCGGGAAGAAGAAAAGACGAAGAAATTTTTGAAAAATATGGACCCGATCTATCATACACGACGATCAATCTTGCTGGGTCAACAGACTATTCCCACTCTGAGTGAGACCATTAATGCGATGTTACAGGAGGAGAATCGACTTCAGCTACACGTGACCGAGCTCGCCGTAGGATCGAGGGCTAAAGCTTTAGTCACTACCGATCGTCCGTTGACTGAGACTTGTAGTTGTTATCGGTGTGGTGAGCCTGGACACTTGATAGAGGCTTATCCCCAGCTAAGGAGAGATCGAGACTTTGGATGGAATGGATGTGGTAGAGGCGGTCGTGGTCAAGGAGGTCAGAGAGGTAGAGATAGAGGTGGAGGACATGGGGGCTATCTTACCCACCTGACTGTGGATACTAAGGAGGATGAGCTAGGAGGAGTAGGAGACTATCCACTCAACCTATCAGATGCGTCGGATAATGTTTCCTTGTTGCTCTACACATAATTGTACGAGGTATGTCTGATTCCCTCACTTGCATCCTTTCCCATTACTGATTTTCTCAGATTGGATTTGTGACTTTGGGGTATCTATACATATGACAGGCTCTTCTAGGGAGTTCAACACCTATACTCCCCTAGAAGTTCTATCTAGTGTTAAGAATGTTGATGGCAATGATCGGCCAGTGGTTGAAAAGAATACAGTGCGATCTACGGACACTCTGACGCTATCCAAAGTTTGAATGTCCCTTCCTTACCATTTAACATTCTCTCCATCAGTGATATTATTGTTAACTTAAATTGTTGTGTTGTTTTTTTATCTTCCAGAATAAGGGGTCTGACCGGGTTCATGGGACTGGGAGATGGCGGATGGACTTTGGTATGTGGTTAGAAAGTGCATGAGCTTTTCCATTTCATTGATGACAGAGAAATTTGTGATGGAGAAGAAGATCGTGGTAAACCTGTTGCTTAACCATAGACGTTTAGGTAACCTTTTTTTCCATATGGGTCGTTTGTATCCACTTTCTTTTGCGAAGATTAATAAGGACATCTTAGCATGTGATGTTTGTGAGTTTGGTAAGCATACTAGAAACTCTTATATTACCTCTAGTCGTATGCATTCTCAGTTGTTTGATCTAGTACATTCTAATGTTTGGGGGCATTGCCCTATTTCGACAATTAATGGATTTCGTTATTTCGTGGCTTTTATTGATTGTTTCTCCCGATTACTTGGTTATGCTTGAGGAAAAATAAGATTAAAGTTTTTGCCTGATATTGCTCATCAAATATCTTATTCTCACATATTACCAGTCACGGGACCTTTATTGCTTCTTTGGACGGTGTATTTGTGCCTAAGTGTTGACAGATTACAAAGGAGAATCCAAAGTGGAGAGCTGCGTGATAAAATAGTTGGAGGCCCTTGTGAAGAATGAAGAGTCAATTGGTTTTTAGAGCAAGGAGTTGCCTTTCACAGTGAGATAGCCGAACAACCTATGAGGCATTCTATCTAATAAAGACAAAGAAAGTAGGAAGTAATGAAAGAATGAAGCCGATCTTAATCTTAATAAAGATGGACCACTGGCCGCCCGAGGCCTAATCTCTTTCACTGAAGCTTAGCCCTTATTTTTAGGCATAAAAAGTTTCAATTGAGCTCCGAGGATTAAAGGAGAACTGATATCGAATGAGAGATAAAGGACGGATGAAACGAAAAGAGAAGCAACTGGCGAAAAGCACGCTGAAGCCTATGTGTCAGTAACACTTTCTCACGCGGGATCTTTCTCAGGAGGAAGTTTGTAAAAGATTGGTAGCTACTTTCAGGTGTAAAACCATAATGGTTTCAAGGGAAGTGCATGAGAATGGCGGGTTCCACTATCACACTGTAGCCAGCGCGTCAAAGTTGGGAGCTTGTGTCACTGCCACATGAGAAAAAAACTGTTGGGTGCAAGTGGATTGTTTACTGTGAAGCAAACCCCGGAGGGGGCAGTGGAGCGATACAAGACCTGGCTGTTGGCAAAGGATTACAACCAGATTTATGGCATTGATTATGATGAAACTTTTGCACCAATAGTCCAGATGAATACTATCATGACCTTGGTCTCTATAGCGGCTAACAAAGGATGAAATATGTATCAGCTCGATGTGAAGAATGCATTCTTCTATGGTGATCTACTCGAGGAGGTGTACATGGACATCCCTCCTGGATTTGGCACTGCTCAAACTGCTGGAAAGATTTGTAAGCTCAAGAGGTCTTTAAATGGGCTGAAGCAAGCCCCAAGAGCATGGTTCGACAGATTCAGGAGGGTTGTGCTAGGAATTGTAACACAAGCCACTACGCCACGTCCTTACAGATTCAGGAGGGTTGTGGAAAAAACGAAGGAATTTCTCGTACTAAAACTTTTGATATATTCCTTACATCGATTCCTTACATTTTATACTACTCATGAACCAGACAATGACTTTAATACAAATGAAGCGTGTGTCTTCTTTTCTTCGCGTGCGTCTACTTTTTCCTGTCAGCATGCTTGTCTGCGTGCCTTCTTCTCCATAATTGTCAAACCAATAAATGAGGTGGGTACAACATAAATGAGGTGGTTGCAATACTCCCCCTCAAGATGGGCGAAAGATATCAACTAAGTCCATCTTGTTACAAAGTCTCTCAAGATCTAGGGAACTCAAACCTTTAGTCAACACGTCAGTAACTTGTTCTTCATGTGAGTTAGTTCTATCATGTTGTACTAGGCTCCTTTGTTGTCACACCACAACTTTAATTTCGGATCTGCATCCATCTTAAGTTTCACAAGTAATGTTCTCAACCTGATACGATCTTCAATAGGAATTCTGATCTTGTTACCAGCTTATATAGAGTATTCTAACTCACATGAAGATTTGGA
>JAOWBN010235663.1:0-12346 GCA_028565015.1 Pinguicula moranensis
TTATGATGCTCGACATCTTTGCCACGTAAGATAATTCTAAATCCAGCAGGAATTCTGAGATAGAGAATAGCTGCATAGTTCTGCAATTTCAACATAGAAATTTATCACAATCAAAATACATTTTTATTTCCCAAGTGTGGCTGTGTATAAGAGCGTATTTCACATTTAATAGCATTATGATACAGCAGAGGTGTGAAGGAGTGAAATGTATTCTAACTCTATTGCATGAGCCTAATACAGATGCCCACTCAAGTAAAAGATTTAGTACCACTTTAGAGAACTAAAAGGTGAAGGAGGATTGGTAACCTAGCATTTTAGAAGTAATAATTTTACCTTTTGGCAAATGAAGCTAATTACCAACTTCAAATACATAAGAGAAACGAATTAAAATGGATGAGTATCTAGATGTAAAAACACAATAGGAGAATCCTTAATTCACGAATCACCAAAAGATTTTATTGTGGAAATCCCTATCAAGCCAAAATCCTTAAAAGACAGACTGGTTAAATGGACACCAAAAGAACGCTGTGGGACAGCCATTGGGGAATAGATGCCTGAGCGACTGCACTGCACCAATTTCATTTTATAGAAGAGGCACTAGGCAGCGGTGATCAAGGTACAATTTCTGATAGAAAACGAAAGGCAGCAAGTAGTTCTCGGCCCAAACAGCATTTTAATTTCATTTAGCATAATATCCATATAGAAAGCAATTGGCGAAACTAGCCCTGGGCAGCGATTGCGGTAAATTCCGCTCAGCCCGTGCCCGCCAGACCCGCGCGGGTAGGCGGGCGGACGCGGGAGCTATTTTTGTGCCCGCATTTGTTAGCGGGTGGGACGCAGGTAACACTTTTTTATCATGCGGGGTAACACCCGCACCGCACCGCCAATGTTTCGCGGTGCGGTGCGGTAACAGCTCTTCGCGGGCGGTTCGCGGCATAGATTTTCGGAACCGCAACTTTCGTGGGCGGGACGCGGTACGGGCTGTTTCGGCACCGCCCGCACCGCTGCCCAGGGCTAGTTTGTATTGTCGTAAATGGGTTAGTGCTCCCCAGTTTGTGGTGCGCACTCCCCATCGCCTCGTCGTCTCGCGCCCCAATTTTTTATCCAATCGCCCTGGTGCGTCTCGCTCCCCTAACAACACTGGATTTTCTTTAGGTGTGGATAACGGTAATAGCAGTAGCAAAATAGCCATATCCTTTACCGTTACCACTAAGATAGCGTAGTGGATGGAGGTGGCGCATCCGCTATCTTAGCGGTAACGGTAACGTAATAGCAGTAGCGGAAATCTGTTACTTCATCATCATACAATATGTTGACGGTAACAGTAATGAAAATTTGTTACTTATAATTTGACCGTTACCGTTACCATAACGGATTCTAAAACTTTAACGGATTTTCGTCAGTTTCATTACCCGTTATCACCCCAATTGAATCTTACCTCTTGTTTTATGCTCAGATCCAAGACAAAGAATGACCCTAGAAGACGTTGCTCAGCATCAATGGATTGTTGAAGATGATGGTCCAATCCCGAAGTATGTGTGTTGGTGTCAGCTTCAGAAAGGAGTTTTACATGGACAGAATGGAACAGATACTACTCCTTAAAAACGTTTCTGCTTCCACACTTCATGTATTTCCTTGAAAGACATTGTCACTAGGCTACGGAGGCGTTTGGTGTCCTGATTGAAAAACATTCGAACAAGAAAAATCTCTGAATGGAAAATTTGAACTAAAACAATAATAACGTATTCAGTATATTTGATATCAAGAATAAGTACCCAGTATATTACCAATTAAGTTGGTGTCTTGGGGGTCAGATGTACGCAGCCTTAATCTTGTAATTATACAAAGAGGTCGTTTTCATTGCGTCATTTGATATATTGAGTTCTAATAATTTCACTAAATAGAAGCAATGGAATTTAATAGAGTCATTTTGCTCTAATTCATTATTAGCAAAAAGTTAGAAGAATTATTAATAATGACTCTTTCAGTTCTATTTGCTTTGAAAAATCTAACTCTTAAGGTGTAATTTGTTCCTACACAGATTTCGTACCAATCCTCAATCCATTTGAGGATTATAAATACAATACATACATTATACTTTCATTTACAAAATTGTTAAAAGAGAAAAAAAAAGGCTCTTATCTACTTAAAATATAGTAATAGTAAAAGTGTTTTTACTGAATAAAAACGCAACTTTACCCGGTGTATTCCCAACTAAGTTGGGATATGGGGGTCTGATGTACGCGACCTTACCCTTGTAATTATACAATATTTTGGGTCTCTGTTCCATAGCTCATTGTTTCGAGAGGAGAAAGGAAATGATTTATTATTGTGTTATGAGCCAATAATAAACATAAGAAAATAACTCCTCATTTTTTGAAAAAAATGTCCTTATAAGCCAATTATAAATATAAAAAATGTTACACAAAATACCCCTAATAGATTAATTACAGGCGACGCATGGAACACAAATTATCAATGCGTTCGACCTGGCTATCAAAAAAAAAGTGGGATAGTTTGACTGTTCTTATCCACCTCGAAATTATTGTTTGAATTTGATAAATTATCTTTTTTTGGTCAATTAAATTGTCTTAATTTCTCAACTCATCAAATGTCAAATAAACTTGCTTTGCCACAGTCCTTAAAAGTTGATACCAAAATAACATATCAAATTATAATACAGATAAACTTGTACCCATCTTCCACATTGCCAATTGTCACATAGTCCAACAAGGTTGACAACAAAATAACATATACAAATTATAATACTATAAACTTGAACCCATCTTCCCCGTCGCCAATTATCACATAGTGCTAACCCATTTTGCCCATCACCACCCCTTGGCGCCGGATATTCTCCCTCCGGCGACCACAAGTCACGCAAGACCGTAGCAAGACCATATTCTTCACGGTCCCGTAGGAAGACTTGGGATTCTCTCGGGGAGTGTTGTTGTCGGAAGGAGATAACTCTGTAGCCACGTTCGGCGAATCCACCTCGGTGTTACTGGTTCCCGGTGATGGGATCGCGTAGGAAATTTCAGCAGCAAGAAAAAGGAAAGAAAAGGAAAAGGCGCGTGGGAAACGACTCTGGAGCGGAGTTCGGCGATCCACCTTCATGTTACCGGTTCCCGGAGATGGCATTTGCCGGCCTCGCCAGACAAATTCAGGAAAAGGAAAAGTCATCGGCACCAAAAAAATGAACCACTTGCCTACATGAAGAAAATAAATCAGATATTTAACAATTCAGAAACATTGCTTGGATTAAAAACAAAATGGTGAAAAAGATCAAACAAATTCATAAGTTGCAGCAATTCATGGTAAAAAGAAATCTAAGAAAAATAAACGATCAACTATGATCGTAGTCGGTGTCTTCTTCATCACCTCTGGCATGTGAGCGCAAGATATTCTCCATTCTTGTTTTGTATCTGTTGGAGACGATTCAGTAGCCGGAATCGATGAATCCTCAGTGTTACCGCCGATGCCGATGACAGTCGGAGACAGATTCAAGAACCAAAATTGACGAATCTTCAGTGTTGCCGCTGACTGGCGGAGACAATGCCGGAGGCGCCGGTGCATCGGAAGATGCAAGGACGGCGAGCAAAATAGCTACGGTGAAAGAGCAGACTGTGTAACTGGTTGGGGAGAATGGGGCTTAAATAGACAATGCTGGGTGGACGTGAAAGAAAAATCAAGGGGCGGAGTTGCTTTTTTTTTTGTTTTTTTTTCGATAGTATGTTGGATCGGGTTGAATTCGATTCAGTTGGGTATGTAAATTCAAATATTGTAGTAAAATTAAATAGTCAAATTCATTTATCCTTTTCTTTTTTTAAAAATTATTTTAATATCAAAATCGATCGGATATACACGTTACGAAGTTACTATGATCGTTTGATAATTGATAAAGAGATAACTACAAATATATAACAGTTCAATGGGACTAAACTGAAAAATAATTTTGTTTGCATATAAATTTTTTTAAAATTGTCGGGGTCAAGGCCCCCTTATCCCCCTTTCCTCTACCTTGAATACAAGAATCAAAGCCTGCAAAGAAGTTACACAAAATAGTATTGGAGCATCAACCAAGATTCTGCAACTATCCCAAACAAGAAAGCAAATCGCATCAAAATAATTGATTAAATGAAGAGGAGTTTGGACCACAATTTCTATATGAAAAGATAGTAATTTCCATTTAGAGTGGTTCAATTTTTATTTTAGAAAACATTTTTTATTTAGGTAAATAATTTTTTGTTACAATACATTGTTTGACAAAATTATAGATATACTATTTTAGTGAAACCCAATTTATTACAAGTTATTGCTACTCATAAATAAATAAAAATAAATTATTAGGGTTTCTGAAACTCTAGTATTTAAATTTGCTTTGTTGCTATTCCTAAATTTTAAAAGGGAGTTTCAAAATTGGAAGCAAAATCCAGTTTTGGAACCTATAATCAATGGGATGGTCCCGATGGATGATGGGTTGTTTTAATCGAATTCATTGGGAAATGAAAAAGGGATTTATTTTATTTAATATAATAAATAAATTAATAAATGATTCTAAAAGGTTTAATAAGAGAATTTATTGGAAGTATGAGAAAAAAATTATATATACACATTCTCTTAAAAAAAATACAATACACCTTTTTTTTTTTTTATAAGTAGTTGTGCCGCCCATATTATAGGCAATTTGTGTCATGCCCCTTAAAACGTACTGTGTATCTCAGGGATAAGCCAACCACTTTCGGCTTGATCGTCCTAAATACACACCCACCTACTGAGTATCCAGCTTGGCCCAATCAGCGCCTCCCCGACTAATCTCAGAATGACAATGCAGAATTAGAGCCCAACAAGTTTCGATCCCCGACTTCTAAGCAAGCCCCGACTTCTAAGCAAGCCCTGAGATTCGACATCTAACCACCGTAATAACTCAGCATCATCAATACACCTTGATCGGTACTGCAGTCTCCCACCCACCCACCCCAACTTCAATTTGTGTATCCCTCCCTCTGACATTACAAAGAATCATTTTCTGTCCATACTTGCATAAAAACAGCGCAACAAATCCTGCAGAAAAAGTCACAATATCAAGGACCCATAATAGTGGGAGATTTGCAAGAATCATTAATTCACATGCTAGGTAACGAATTCGAATTTTTTGCTAGATTAATCTATGGAGCAATGTTCGGCAGACCCTACACATTAACCGGTTAAACTGGGCCTAACGAATTGTTTAAACAAAAGAAGAATTGAAACCAATTTTTTTTTAACCATAATATCTATAATCACATTGAGCCTTATTAATTCATGGGTCTGTGCTCAACGACCCTACGCATGAATCGTTTAAATTGTAAACCTAGAGTTTATCGAAGGAGTCCGAGGTCATGGGTCAAATGAATTATTTGCACCAAGTGAGAATTAAAACTAGTTTTTTTAGATAACCATGGTGTATGTAACCACATTGTCCTATCGAAGGGGTTCAAGGTCGTGGCCCAAGCAAATTTTTTGCATCAAGTGAGAATTGAAACCAATTTTTTGGATAATCATGATGTCTTTAACTATATTGGGCCAGGCTAATCCACGGGGTTCATGCCCGACCCCACGCATGAACCTGTTAAACTCGAGCCTAGAGGCATGAACCAATTAAACTACTAGCCTAAAGTTCTCCAAAGGGAATCGAGACGGTGACCCATACGAATTGTTTGCAATGATAATTGAAACCAATTGTGCCACGACATCTCATTTCTCCATATCTACGGGTACTTCTTTCAATGTTGGAAGTACCACACTCAGTGAAGTTTCGGCTTCAGGTTATCTAATTTATTACAAGATAAAAACAAAATCAAAGGTTGGAAGTACGTTTTGCAAGATGTAAAATCCATTTTAATTTATTTACATAAATTACTTTTTTTTCACGAGAATAATGATAATTATACAAAATTACAACACCCACAGTTCATTTTTACGTGAACTCTGAACTTTTTCTAATATTTTCTGCTCCCCATATGTTTTTTTTATAGGTAGTTGTACCGGTCTAAATTGCAGGTAATTTGTGTCATGCCCTTTAAACCATACTGCATACCTCAGGAATAAGCCAGCCACTTTCGGCTTGACCGCCCCAAGTACACACCCACCTACCGAGTATCCAGTTTGGCCCAATCAGGGCCTCCCCGACTAATCTCAGAATGACAATGCAGAATTGAAGTGCAGCAGGTTTCGATCCCCCGACCTCTAGATAAGCCATGGGGTTCGATGTCAAGCCACTGGAATGCAGTCAACTGGTTCACCAGCTCTTTTGCTCACCGTCGGCGTCCGCCCCCATGACTTTAGATCCAGTTAAATTTCCAAATTCTCCCAACCGACAACGGCGGTAACACTTAGGATTCACCGACTGTGACGCCGGAATTACCTGAGACCTAAATCACTAGAAGACAGAGTATTCCCCGGCATGAGCAGCGAGTATAAAGCAGATATCGTTGTCGTAGTCATTGCGGCGAGCAGAATATCTAGCGCTCGCAGTTCGGTGCGTCGGCGAGGAGGTGATGTAGAAGACGGAATCTGTAGGTGTGCAACAAATACAGATTTTCATATGATTTGGAGTTTGATATAAACAATGTGAGAAAAATGTGTATAAAATTTTAATAATATTATACATGTTACACATTACAAGTAGTAAAGTTCTACTTGAATTGTTCTTCTACTCCTATAAATAGGCTATGTGTTTATTTATTCGATATAACTAGAAATATACTAAATTTCTCTGTCAGCCTAGAGGCTATGTGCTTATTTATTCGATATAACTAATAGAAAGAGATATAACTAATAGAAAGAAATATACTAGATTTCTCTGTCAGCATAGCCACCCACGAGGCTAAGACTTGATTCATTTGAATCGTGAAAATCTAACGAGATTCTAGTAGACTCGTTATCCGGACACTCGATTCGTATCACGCTTCCGCAGTAGCTAACATTTCGTTATTATGATTTATTACAATTATATCCAATTTTAAATTTGTTCTAGTTATTGGACTACAAACAAGAAATTTGATTGATTCACATTCTTAACCAATCCTATTTGTTCTATAAAATTTTCACCAATGAGCTAATTTTGGGGATTTATTTGAGGCTCCAATATGAAAATCAGCCTTAAAGCAAGCATATAATGATTTGTCGTGAAGATAAAAACAAATGGTATAAAGAATCAAACAAAAAGAAATCTCAATAAAATAAAATAAACTGAACTATAATACTGTAAAAACAAAATTTACCATGTAACAAACAATTGTAGCTATAGATTCTGTCTCACCTCTCTACCGGCCGCCGTACCTGAACTGCGAGCTCCGGATGTTCTGCAGTCGTTGCTTATACACGAACACGGCGGCGACTACAATGCCTACACACGCAATGACTCCACAGCGAATGTCTGCCTTCTTCGCGCTGCTCATATCGTTGGAAGATTCGTCCCCATCCGATTCACGTGGTTTAGGTCTCCAGGCGATTCCGGCGCCGGAGTCGGTGAATCCCAAGAGTTACCGCCGTTGTTGGTCGGTAACGGAGCGGGAGAATTTGGAGATTGAACCGGATCTAAAGACGCCGAAGGCAGAGAATTTGAAGGAGCAGCCGGTGGGAGGCGCCTGTGAAGGGGAAGGTGCAAGTTGCGGCGGATCTGCGGAGAGAATGGGGCCGGCGAGCAAAAGAACGAAGAAAGGTGCAGTTGAGAGAGTTGAATGTGAGAATGAAGAAATTCGGTTGAAATTTTTAAAGGATAAAAATAAAAAGTGGGACGGAGGCGGTAAAGTGATAAAGGGCAAGAATTCCAGTACAAAATTTATAAGAATGATGACACCCACGTGTTAAACATCAATCACAATCGTTTATTTGGTATTTAACATGTAGGGTTCATCATTCTTATCCATTCTTGCCGTAAAATTCTTGCGTTATATCATTTTTTGAATTTAACACAAGAAAATCATAAAAATAATGATTTTATGTGTTTAGAGAAATGATATAGTGCAAGAAATTTTGACATTATGTGTTTAGAGAAATGATATAGTGCAAGAAATTTTGACAAGAACTCCACAAGAATAATGGACTCCGCGTGTTTAACACCAATCCCCCTGTGTTAAACATATATGACCTGTCCATCTGTGTTAAACATGCAGGGTCCACCATTCTTGTAAAATTCTTACACAAAATTTATTCCGCTATATCAGTTCTCATAAATTTGATTTGTTGCCATTCATAAATTTTATATCAATTACCTCCTCTATTTTTTTTCCCGAAATCTACACTAAACATTTATAATGAATTTCTATAAAGAGGAGTTTCAAAATTTGAAGTGAAAGATCGGAACCTTCAATCAATGGGATGGGTCCCGATCCGATGTATAAGCGACTGATAAAGTTTTACGTGTAAAAATAGCAACAGTAAGCTTTTACACAATTTCTCTGTACTAATGTAAAAGTTACATGCACGCGAGGATGGAGCGGTCAGGGGAGAGGATTCGGCGCATGAATTTGGGCGAAATGATCATTTTGCCCCTGTGTTAAATACTGGAACAATTTTCAAAACGAGGGCAAAATGATCATTTCGCCCCCAAAATTGTTGAACACGAGCCAAAATTCGTGTGCTATAGCGGGGTCAGGGTGGGTGGATTACTGTGAACTATCCCCCTCTTAAAAAAATAATGATGTTTTATTTATTTTAGGAATGATGTGAAGTACTGCAATAATGTGAAGGAGGAGCATTGGAGTTAGACTTGGAGCCTTCAACATTTACATGTGCTAATGCAAAAATGGTCATCAAGAACAAGTTAGCATTAATAATTTTAATTCCATCCTCTACTTTTTCAATGCAAAATGCTAAGTTCCCCTTGAAGTCTATACTTTTTAGTGTCAAAAAGTTCTATGGAAAACCAGTATCTGCAACAGTACTCAACATGTTGAGGTTGTTTGTAATTTAGTGCAACTAAGAGGCCATTTGAGCAGAGGTGGTGGCACCACCTCCGTCCCATTCCCCTTTATGCTAACTTGTTTGAAACCTATATTGCTTCTGAAAAAGGGTGACTAAGATAGTTGAACTACTCAACAATACTGAGAAACCCCAGAGTGCTGATCATGGAAACAGAAGCTGGTGACAGATCCCATGAAAAGAACCAAGAACAAGCATGAAATTTGGCTGATTCTATGCAAACTTTGAAATGTTTTGCAGACCAAATTTTGATGATGACAACGTGAAATTTGGGATAATTGTTCAGATTCTGATGAGATGGGTAAGAGTTCTAGAATCCTCAAATGAAAATGGAAGTTGGTTCTTGAAACTTTCCTATATTGAAGCTTGTCAACAGAACTATTTCCAGAATACCAGAGTCACAAAAGAAGAAACACAGTCCAGCAATGAGAATTGATGAAAACATGGAATTTTGGATGGTTGTGTAGATTCTGATGAGATGGGTAAGTTCTAGAATCCTCAAATGATAATGGAAGTTGAGTCATGTGGAAAGTTGCAAACTTGGTTCTTGAATCTTTCCTAGAGTGAAGCTTGTCAACAGAACAATTTCCAGAATACCAGAGTCACAAAGGAGAAACACAGTCCAGCAATGAGAATTGATGAAAACAACATGGAATTTTGGATGGTTATGCAGATTCTGATGAGATGGGTAAGTTCTAGAATCCCTAAATGATAATGGAAGTTGGGTCATGTTGAAAGGTATAAACTTGGTTCTTGAAACTTTCCTAGATTGAAGATTATCAACAGAACTATTTCCAGAATACCAGAGTCACAAAGGAGAAACAAACACAGTCCAGCAATGAGATTTGATGAAAACATGGAATTTCGGAAGGTTATGGAAATTATCTACAGGTATTTAACACACAATTCAACCATAACAATGCGTTGATGATCAGAAGAACATAAACCAAACGCGTAGAGTAGAACAAAAATGGCGCATAATAATGATAAATGATCCCGAATCACAAAATGCAGTACTAAGATCAGATCACCCTTCAAAAACAACTTGAACAAAACAAAAGACAAGTACTATAGAAAGCTTGGAGATAATTTCAGACAATAACCTCTAGCTCTACCTCAATCTTGCGGAATTTCCACATCTCCATCAGTGATCTCTTGCTGCAAATCCTTCGGATCCTTACCATCCACAGTGCACCCAACAGAAACGCACGTGCCGAGGATCTCCTTCACCGTGCCGGACAAATCCTTCGCCATGGAGCGCGGCCTCATCACCTTGGCGATCTCGATAACATCATCCAGAGAGATATTACCGTTGTGCTTAATATTCTTCGTCTTCTTCCTGTCACGCTCTGGCTCCTTCAGCGACTTAATGACTAGAGCGGCAGCGGAAGGCACTACGGTGACCTTGGCCTGACGGTTCTGAACGGTGAGCTTAACGGTGACGCGGAGACCCTTCCAGTCCTTAGCAGTTTCCTTCGCGATGTCTTCTCCGATCTTTTTGGGAGAGAGACCGAGGGGACCGATCTTCGGAGCGAGGGAACTGGCGGCGCCGACTTCTCCGCCGGTGACACGGACGAATACGTCGACGACTTGAGAGGGATCGAACTTCGGCGGCATTTTCGGCGGCGGCGGAGGCTGGAGACAGTGGAGATTGGGGAAAATGAATACAGTGCGAAATTAGGGTTCACGTTTATACAATGGCCGAAGCCCAGATTGAGAATTTGGGCTACTTCAGTGTACCATTAAAAAATATATTTTTTGAATTTGTCATTTTTTCCATTTTTCATAATATATTTGTATTTATAAATTTGAATTGTACATTTCTTTCTAATTTCTTTATAATAGCCTATAGCATGAAATCAACATAGGTTCATTTTTAGGTATATTATAAAGAAAAATGTGATTTTATAAGTGGTAAGCATCTCTAATTTTAAGGTATTGGTGTTGAGTTGCACTAGAAATACTTTTAAAAATTTGTGACATGTTGTCCTAATGGTGGCTCTGCTTCCTAGTTTATCAAGAGGTACAGAGATCAAACCCTACTGGAGGATATTTTGGGGCTAGGCCTACTCGGGCTTCGGCCCGAGTTACTAAGGGGTGCATGGTAAGGTCGAGCTGTGCACTCCTAAGGATTAGTCGATTATGTGGAGATCAGTAAAACACCACTAGGGCACCATGTCCACATAACGTGCACATGCACACGACCTGTTCAAAATTACTAAAAGTGCGATAAATAAATGAATAAATACTTAACTAGTTCAGGGTCTTGCAACCACTTTGATCCGTCCCAAATACCATCCCAGTACTTCTCTCGCCAAAGTATGCTTAGCTTCGGAGTTTTGATGGGATCTGGTGCATTAGTGTTGTATTGATCGCAGACAACATCAAGTGCACTGGAGTTGGGTTCGATCATGTCGAAGCGCCCGTGTCCCAACGGCCACGGCTCCAGACACACATGGCTTACCTAGTGAGGTGTGGGGTTCGAATCTGGCTGGTGACATATTTGGCTTCAACACCTCTGGATTAGTCAGTGGGCCCGAAGGATACTAAGTGGGGTTTAGTCTACTGATTACCTAAAAAAAAAGTTGGGTTCGATCATACAAACACTAATGCACCGGATCCCATTAGAATTTCAAAGTTAAGTGTGCAACTTTGGAGTTCTGATGGGATCCGATGAACTCTGAAGTCAAGCGTATTTGGGCGAGAATAGTACTAGGATTGGTGATCCCCTCAGAACTGAAATGACTTTTGACGATAAGGAACTAATGACTGTAAATAAAGAAAGTGAGAGAATTGAGATGAGAGCGAGTGAAAAAAGAGACGCAACACGAGGAAAAGGAGAGAATTGAGACGAGAGCGACGGGTCATTTTCAATAGTAAACGATATAAAAAATCGTATCAGTGGGATTCATTCATTTATTTACCGCACTTTTAGTAAATTTTGAATAGGTCGTGTGCATATGTACACAGAGTGTACTTTGGATGTTGGGTGCGATCGTACCAGCACTAATGCACCGGCTCCCATCAGAACTCCAAAAAAAAGAAATACTTTAAAAAAAATTATACTATCCAAAAAAAAGGTTGTAGGGTAGCCCCATTGTTCCCCTGGTTTCACCCTTGAATGAAAGTATATTTTGTTAATATAAAAATATTAAAATATGTGAGGATAATATACCTTAATTTTAGCTAATATTAATAAGATACCGGCTCGTAGGCAAGGTACAAATTAGGATGCCGGCAGTGGCGGATACAAGAGCTACATAAAGAGGGGCGCCAACAAAAAATTGGGGGCAATTTTTGTTCAAAGGGGTACATAATATGGATAAAAATACAAAAAAATAATATTTCTAATAAAAAAAATCCTAAAATATAACTGTTT
>JAOWBN010235674.1:0-12346 GCA_028565015.1 Pinguicula moranensis
GTTTAGAATTTCATTGTTAGTTAAGTTATTCCGTAATTTTTAGTTTATATTAATTTCTTCTTATATTAAAAATTCAAAAAAAAAAAGGTTTCATCTTTTATGTTTATTGGTTTGAATTCTATGCATAATAGTTTAGGTAGTCACGCTTAAATCAACTTTTAACACCAACACTCCTTGTGGGATTCAACCATATTTTCACTTACACAACGACATCCGTATGCTTGCGGTAAATTGAGTATTTTCAGGTAATTTAACTTGGTTTTGTGCATAAATTCTTTGTACCTAAAAAAAACCACCATGTGCCATAGTGCACCTACAAGAAAGAAGTTAGAAGAAAACAAGTTCCTTTCCACTCGCTTACGTGTATCACTCAATAAGGTCTCACTCGTGTATATTTTCAAATTTTGGCTTTTCTTTCTCTCAAATCTGCTCACCCCTTTTGCCTTTTTTCATTCTTGGAACTTTCCTTTTGCCTCTTCTCAAATCTCTTTGGAACCTAATTCAAGCTTGCTCAAGTCTAGCAACGGTTAGTAGAACCGGAACTTGAGGAAGTAGATTGTGTTTCCAATTGAGAACCACGCATAAACTTGCAAAGAAAGAAGTGAACTAGAAGAATGACCAAGTGATCTTTTGCTGATTACTTCCTTTGATCAAGAGAGGGTTCTTCTTTTTGAGGCACATTTTTTTTTTGAAGTTTCGGCCTTCCCTCTGGCTTTACACTTGACTGATGTTTTTTTGAATAAAATCAGCAAGGAAAAAAATTTACAAGAATGTAGAGATAGATTTACCACAAATATGATGACCCTACGGCTATATGTCAAAAAGTGTAGGCTCCATTATTTTGGACAAAGACCTTCCAACAATCTCTTAATGACACCGTTGACCGAGGCCTTCACTCCCTTGGCTTGATTGATGATGGATGGTGTAATGTGGCCGTGTGGACCATGACTTGGGGAGTGCTTGGTCGAAGTCTAATGAGGCCGTACCTCCTGGGCCATATAAGTTGTCCGTTGGTCTAATGTGTGGATCTCATCATCCTCTCCTTCTCGAAAAGGATTTGTCTTCAAATCTGCATCAAATAGAGATAAGTCAGATACATTGAACGATGCACTAACATTGTACTCACCTGGAAGGTCGAGTTTGTAAGCATTATCATTGATCCGCTTGAAGAGTGCACCAGGGAAGGGACTAACCTATCGAAAAAACGGACACTTGAACATTGATGGCTATTATGATTCAGAATGGGCTAACTGTGCTAACGACTAAAAGTCCACATTTGGCTACTGTATGCTTGTGGGGGACAATCTTGTCTCCTGTAAAAGAAAGAAACAATCAATGGTTGCTTGTTTTACAGCTAAGGTACAACATAGAGCCATGGTCCGAGTGTTGCAGAGATTATCTTATTGAGATTTTTGTTTGTGGAGATCAACATGGACAAGGGGGTCCAGATGAAGTCGCAGTGCGATAACAAGTATACAATCAACATTGCCAACAACCCCCATGAAGCATGATATGACGTAACATGTAGAGATCGATAGGTTATTCATCAAGGTGCTGAATAGTAAATTAGTTGAGCTAAAGCATGTAGCCACCAAGAAACAAGTTGTTGATGAAGAAACAATCTCTGGTATCTCTCTCTGTCAACTTTTTCACTTGCTTCACTAAGTTTTGATCTCTGATTAATTGGCACACTAGCAGGCTTGCAACCTAGTATACTTGTCTCGTGGAGTAAGTTTAAAACATACTTCCTTTGGGACAGAACAATCCCTTTTAGCCCACTAGCAACTTCAATCCCTCGAAAGTATTTTAGTTGTCCCAAGTTCTTCACCTCAAACTTCCTGCCTAGTCTCATCTTTAGTTTTGCGATCTCATCCTCATTATCATTAGTGATGATCATGTCATCCACTTACACGACAAGCCTTGTTACATGACCCCATTTGATCTAGAGAACATATTATCGCCGGCATTGATATGCCGGTATCCTATGCCAACCATAGCCTTCCTGAACTTGTCAAACCAAGCTCGAGGTGATTGCTTCAAATCGTATAATGACTTCTAGATCATGCAAACC
Source organism: Pinguicula moranensis (assembly GCA_028565015.1). NCBI lineage: Eukaryota > Viridiplantae > Streptophyta > Magnoliopsida > Lamiales > Lentibulariaceae > Pinguicula > Pinguicula moranensis. The sequence goes on from JAOWBN010235674.1 coordinate 2,072, forward strand.
TTACCAGCCATCTGACTGGTGCCAAAGTCGGGGGAATCTTTATGTTCACTTCTTCCAATAAGTCACCATAAATAAATGCATTGTTCACATCAAGCTGGTGTAACTTCCACCCTTTATTTTATATTATAGAGACCAGGGTCTTGACTATTCCCATTTTTTGTCACTAGAACGAAGGTATCATCACAATCAAATCCATAAACCTGGCTGTATTCTTTCGCCCATGTCTATTTTGATAACATCTTGATCTAGCTTCTACTGACATAAAGGAGTGGTCGACGCCCACGTTCGTGAACTAGGTGAGGAGTTTGCACGGCTTGGCTAGCTTCTACAGACATTTCGTGCGTGACTTCAGTAGCTTTAGTTGCCCCTATCACGGCTTGGCTAGCTTCTACAGACATTTCGTGCGTGAATTCATGATCCACACGGACCTTGAGTCCCTGGAGCATCTCAAGAGCCAGCAAAAGCTAAACAGGAGACACACCAAGTGGGTGGAGTTCATAGAGATGTTTCCATGCGTGATCAAGTACAAACAAGGTAAGGAGAATGTGGTTGTTGATGCCTTTTTTGGGAGTTACTCCCTTATTTCTATATTAGAAACTAAATTACTTGGTTTTGAGCACATTAAGGCCTTGTACGAACACAATCACGACTTTAGGAAGACTTACATGGCATGTGAAAAGGTTGGTTTTGAAAAATTTATAGGCATGATGAGTTTCTTTTTTGTGAAAATTGTTTATGCATGTCTATGTGTTCTAGACAAAAGTTACAAGTAAAGAAGCTCATAGTGAGAGATTAATGAGACACTTTGAAATTGCTAAGATTTATGATGTTATGAAAGATCACTTTTTTTGGCATAACATAAAAAATGATGTTATTCGTGTATGTGATAGATGTGTAACTTGTAAACTAGCAAAATCTAGATGGACCCGCCATGGATTGTACACTCCTTTACATATTCCTCATGAACCATGGATTGACATTTCAATAGATTTTATTATGGGGTTTCCACGGTCTAAGAGTGGGAGGGATTCTATTTTTGTCGTGGTGGATAGGTTTTCGAAAATGGCTTATTTTATACCTTGCCACAAAATTGATGATGATGCTCATGTTGCTGATTTGTTTTTTTTTTATAAAAATTGTTAGTTTGTATGGTGTGCCTAAGACTATTGTTTCTGATAGGGATGCAAAATTCTTGAGTTATTTTTGGCAAACTTTATGGTCAAAGTTAGGGACTAAGTTGATGTTTTCAACTACTTGTCATCCCCAAACTGATGGACAAACTGAAGTTGTCAATAGGATCTTTGGGACGTTGTTGCGTGCATTGATATCTAAGAACTTGAAAATTTGGAAAAAATGTTTACCACATTTTGAATTTTCATATAATAGGGGTATCCATTCAGTTACACAATATCCAGCTTTTGAAATTGTTTATGGTTTCAATCATTTATCTCCTATGGATTTAACTCTTTTACCTTTGAGTGAAAGATTGAAGTTATATGGAAAGAAGAATACTAAATTTTTGAACACTATCCATGAGAAAGCACAAGCCAATATTTAGAAAAGAACATCTCAATACGTCAAACCAACCAACAGGGGGCGAAAGAAAGTCACCTTCGAACCAGTCCATTGGTTATGGCTAAGGAAGGAAAGGTTTCCCAAAAAGTGAAAATTAAAGCTAATACCAAGAGGATACGGACTGTTCCAAGTGGTTGCCAAGATCAATGACAACGCCAAAAAATTGTATCTACATGGCGAGTACAATGTTAATGCTACTTTTAATGTTGTTGACTTACTTCCGTTTGATGTAGGTGATGATTTGAGGACAAATTCTTTTCAAGAAGGGGGGAATGATGCAACCCAAACTGCACCAAATTTACCAAACCAAGAGGACAAGCACGTGAAGAACATTAGAGGTCCCAAAAATAGCGAGAATGTGGTTAAAGGACGTGATCCATTAAGGCTGCCGAAAGGCCCAATTACACGCCTAAGAGCAACGAAGTTCAAAGAGCCCTTGAACTTAATGATCCAAAATCTTGGGTTAGAGAAGAAAGAAATGGACCCCATGACCTATTTATGCTTTGTGGGTCCAATGGCCCAATTGAAGAAGCTCGACTCATTAATGTAGTCCAAGTCACGGCCTAATATGAAAGCCCACAAATTGAAAACATGTGGTCCAATAAATCGGACACAAATTGAAAACGTGCGGTGTGAGAAGTCAATGATATGTTGTGAACAATACCAAGTCTAAGGGGACACAAATTAATGAAGGATCTCATGAATAAGGAAGTTTCCTCCACAAAGATTATCCAAAGCTAATTAGATTAGGCTATTACTTAGTTTTCCTTTATCTAAATTAGGATTCTTTCCTATTTTCTAGTGTACGTTATTGATGATTCTAGGGCACCTAAAGTGAACCCCCTTCTCTGTGTAAAGGGAACGGTACAAACAATGTAAGATAATTCAAGTTCTATGCAGTTCTATGAGATTAGTATTCTCTTTTGGTTTTATACCATCTTTCGATTTATCTTTTCTTTTGGTTAAGTGGTGTCAATTCTTATAAGAGCTTATCGTTAATTCTTGGTTAGCAAAAGTTGCTTTCAGGGATTATTTGGTGGTGTTCTCTGTTAAAATTTTTATGACTTTTCATTGGTTGGCACAAGTTGTTTTCATGTGTAAGCACAATAAATTAGTCACTTTTGATCGTGTGTTTTGAATCACCGAATGGGTGTAGGATTTTGCCACTAGTTCGGCAAAGATTAAATCAAACCGTGCCTTATACCGTTCAACTCTGCACTCTTGGTTCTGCTTTACAATAAAGACCAACTTGTATACAACTGCATTTTAACCAAGTGGTAGTCTCAAAATCCTCTATCATGGTTGCTCTCTACCTCGTAGGGGTGGTAGTTGTTGGTGGCGATGATGGCAACAGTTATTCCGCCATGGATTTTTCTACCGCCGTCACTTCTGACACTGACATTACTGACAACCGACGGCAATGTCGATGGCGGTGGCAATACCACCGACAACACCAATTTAAAAGAAATGAATACTTGGATTGCTGATTTGCGCTGAGACAATGGAGATGCTGATTTTCTCAAAGTTGAACAAACAGCAACGGTGATCTGCTCTTGAACTTCAATCCAAAATCCAACAAAAACCAAAAACCTTGTGAATCATTCTAAGATCCAACTAAAACCAAAAACCTTGTGAATCATTCTAAGATCCAACAAAAAACCCTTGTTAAACAATACAAACAAGAAAACCCTAATCGAAAAAATTGGCAATTGTTTTACCTATTAAATGTATTAACCAAACAAAAACAGATAGAAAGATGGTGGTCAGCATCGGGAAAGAAGATTAGATCCTAGCAAAGACGTCTCGTGATCTTGGCGTGGGCTGTTAAGCAATGTCAGGGCCGTGAGTGAATTGAAGAAGAGAAGAATGAAGAGATAAGAATAAAAAATGCAGTAGTAGTAAGACGTAAAGTGGCAAAGTCATATATATAGGTAAAGTATTTAAAAGTCGTAAAGAAAAATAAAAATTGTAAAGAAGCGCAAAACTTTAAATCAAAAAATATTTTTTTTAATTTTATTTCCTAAAAGGTTGTCGGTGGCAAAAAATAAACCGCCATCGACCACCGTTTTTCGATACCACAGATAACCAATAGCCACCCCTACTACCTCGGATCTCCTTTTGCAATCTACTAACACTTAAAAATTGAGACAATGTCAATTGATGCAATGAATGCTCCATGTTTTGGGAAACTCAATGAGAAATATCATGAAAATAAAATCATATCAATCAGGTGGGACCCCCGTAATGCTGCAAGTAGTTCGCCTAACCGACTGGGGGGTGGGATAAATAATATCATGGAAAGAAATAATATCATCTGAAGAGATTGGTCTATGGTGGGTGCTAAACATGAGGGTGCCCTCGGATTTGAAGTAAGCAAGGGCACTGGGCATGGTGATATGAATCCTTACCGAACTTGTGTCAAAACCCGACACCAATTCAAGATTCAAAAAACAAGATCTAAAAAGGAATGAATTTGTTGTGCTTTCGCATGAAGACAACTTGTGTCGACCAACGAGAAGTCACAAAAATTATAACCGAGAACGCCACCAAATACCCCCTGAAGATAACCAATGTAGCAACCAAGAATTAAGGATAAGTTCTTTAAAACGACGTCACTTAATTTGAAAAGAAAAAATAAGTCGAAGAAAGGTTTAAAACCAAAAGAGAATACTAATTTCACAAAATTCAATTCAAAACTTGTGTCTCCAGTACAAAGGATGTCAAGGCCTTTATATAGGCATAGCTAATCCTAGAATTTGAATAAAATTCGTGCAACATTAATAAGAGAATTTAAAGTAACTAGGAAACTAATTAATGATAGAAATTAGACAAAAACAACATGTCCTAGGTTACGAAGGAAAGTTAGGCACGTGTTTTGTGGCTTCCTTAGGAGTCTTGGTGTTGTAAGGAAACTTCTTGAATGGACAAAGGAGTATTGGTTGTGTAGGGAACACCTTTACTTAGCTAATGAGACAAAATCCCTAAATTGTAGGAACTTTCCTTTTTTTCAATTTTCTCTTTCCTCTTTCTCTTTCCTCCTCGTTTTTAGCTCTTTATTCATGATGGATTGGGACTTGGACTTCCCATCTTGGGCTAGACATTTAACCTTAATGGGTTGGGTCTTCATAATTGGGTCGTGGGGCCCATTTGACATTTTTTGGACCGTTGGGTCCAAAAATTCCAAATGTCATATTTTCAGCACACATTTCTTTGAGCTTTCCATTTATGGTCTCCTTGAATTCCTTAGACTTCACCCTTGTGATAGGCCCATTGGACATAATGATTGGATCCTGTTGTTTGGCGAGCTTCATGGCCTTCTCAAGTTCATTTCCACCTTCAATGGACACCATGGGTTCGTCCTCTCCATCCTTGGGTTCGTGGTCCTCTTGTTTGGGGCTTGGGTGCAACTTGGATTGCATCACATGGGACAGGCGCAGGCGACTCAAGTAACTCTCTAATCTCCTCTTCCATTTGTCATCGGGCATGGGACAAGCGCAGGCGACCCAAGTAACTCTCTGATCTCCTCTCTCATCTATCATTGGGTACAAGGGTGACGCATCATTTACACTAGTGTGGATCCCCCTGAGCGTCCACACCACCGTTGGCTCTATAGTCTATGGCTCACTCATGGGAAAAAGACAAGAAATGTCCCCAACGCTCACTATTTATCACTCGCCTCCATTACGAATAATCTTCGCTCAATTGGGCTCCAACAAATATACCCCTTATGAGTGGTTGGGTATCCCACAAATATACTCTTGATGGCTCTCAGATCCAATTTTCCTACGATGGACTGTTATCCTGCACAAAACAAACACAGCCAAAAGTCCTCGAGGGGATAGTTTAAAATTTCGTACCATTCCAGATCTGAAACTGAGATCTCCAGTCCAAGATTTGAGATGGTATCTTGTTAATCAGAAAGGTAGCTATCAAATTGGGATATTCATCATGAACATCATATTTCTAGCAACCTCGAGAAGATAGTTTATTTTTTATTAGCTACCCCATTCTGCTCTGGTGTGTATGGGCAAGTGGTTCAAGGCTTAACCCCCTGTGATGACAGATACTCTGTGAACGCCTGTTGGTGTACTCTGTCTCATTATTCTATCTCAAACTCTTCACCACTGCGCAGAGTGAGTTTGTACTCCGTTTTGAAAATCTCTAAAGCAACCAAACATATCAACCTTGTTTTTCATGAGATATAGTTAAGTAACATGAGTGCAGCTATCAATGAATGAGACAAAATAACGAAATTTATTGAATGTTGGTGTGGGACAAGAACCCATACGTCATAATGTATCAAATCAAAGACATGACAACTCCTAGTACCATAGCCCGCATAAGAGTTTCTGTTGTGCTTGACCATCTCATACGCATCACAAAATAGTTTGCCCTTATTAACTTGCTCAAATAAACAGGGATACAGTTTACTCAAAAGGAAAAAAGAGGAATAACCTACACATCTATAGTGGATCAACACTAAATCCTCCACCTTTCTTTTATGTCCTCCAAAGCTCTCCACTAAATATGAAAGGCCCGAGTCCATTCCCTTTCGATCCATGTACTACAAGCCACTAAGCCATGTTTCGGTCCCAAGTATCCTGCCCGTTCTCTTCTATAAGAAGATCACCTTAGTAATATCAAACAAAACAGTACAGTTTAGTTGGTGAACAATGACATTTATAGAAAGAAGATTTACTGGAAAGGAAGGAGTATTCTAGACGTTGAACGAAGTCAAAGTTTTGGTACAACATATTGTACCGTTATCAACCACTGGTTGATCTGTATCATCGGTTGTTTTGACACTTAATGAGACTGCTCGGGGAGTATATGAGTTGAACTCCGAAGCAGCACCCATCACATTTCTACTAGCCCTAGAGTCAATGATCCATTCTGAGGAAGTAGCAGGGGAAAAGGGTTCCAGAGCTAGTGAATTACACGTACCTTTCGGTGAAGAGGCCAAAGTAACATTCCCAAGAAGTCAAATGAGGAGGGTGTATCAGCTCCTACCCGTGCCACTTTCTGCTTTCTCTGGAGTACCTCAAAGAATGCTCGGTCCTTCTCAATTGATACAGTGCTCTTCACAAACTCCTCATCATCATCATCTTCCGCCATCAAGTTTGTGCGATAACCTCCTTGTCCACCATCTCTCCTTCCTCCACGACCACGGCCCCTACCTCCAAATCGGTCTCTCCCTCCATAATCTCTCTCAGGGTAACTTAGGAAAAACTACATCAAATGACCTATCTCCCTACAGTGGAAGCAGCTGTGAGTCTTTCTCTGAGTACCAGTTATCCGAGAGCTCGCAGTAGCCAAAGCTTTTGCCCTGGAACTACACTAGACTCAGAGTGTAGCTTCATATGACTATCTTTTTGTATCATCGGAGTAATGGCCTCATCTAGTGATGGAATAGTAGGGTGTGACAGTAGGATTGGTTTTCTCAAGTCAAAGATTGGGTTCAAATTCTTTAAGAATTTCATAGTCCTCTCTAGCTCATTAATCTTTTGTAGCTCACACTCTGGGTCACTACAGCTCCTTATAAGTAAGTAGTTATCCATATCTGCCCAGAGTCACCTCAAATAAATAGAATACTCTTGGATGTACATCTTGCCTTGTATCACAGCATCGATCTCTAACTAGATTTAGAATATTCTCATCTGATTTTCAGACCCATAGAGGGTCTCCTTCAGTCTTGCCCAAATATCATCCACCAATCGAAGGCCATCCACAGAAGAAGCAATCGAGGGGGTCATGGAATTGAGCAACCAGATCTACAGCTGAGCATGCATGTCATTCCAATCATCGATTTGGGCCATGTCACTTCCTTTATCATTTCCCATAGGAAACCCCCCTAGTTTCTTCACTACTAGAGTAGTCTCAGTACGACGTGACCAGCTAAGATATGAGGCCTATCCGTCGAGCGTCAGATCTATGGGTAGAAGATCAAGCTTAACCTATGTCTGAGTAGCAACTGGAATAGTGTTTGTGGTCGAGGGACTCATCCCCTACATGATCCCATGTATGAGCTTAGGTACCTCAAGATCAAGTTTTGCCAGGGCCTCCAATCTTTTCTCACTCACGTCATCACCCTTTCCTTCCATCTCTCACACACAACCACTCCAAAACTCAACAACCAACCTTCAACTTCCATTACCATTATCCACAACCAAATTGGATACACATATTTAGGTGAACATCAACACTTGAACACAACAATCAAAATTTCAACACAATATTCAATCCTTAATCAACACCTTTCAATTAACAATACACATAAATCTTTGATCAGTATTCCACCAACCAAACACTCCAATACTTCTCACTAACCCCACATGTTCACCTCCACCCACTTCATTGATACACACTTCATGGGTTCAGTGTCGCTTCACCGTCACCCGTCACACACTTCACTTCACTTCACACGCACAACTCCACACACTCCTCACTGTCTCACCGCACCAATCAGGCCACCAAAAAGGACCTCATAAACCAACTAAACGTCTCAAAAGAAGTCCAACATAAACAAACTCACAAACCTTCAGTCTTCTATTCAAAACCACTCCATTAGAAACAAACCTACAGATTTTCTGTCTTCTCTTCAAAACCACTCCTAAACCCTAAACCCTAATCAACAAGGGATTCCTACAATTCCTACACTAGTAAGATCTGAAAATTTGAGTGTGTGATTTTGTAGGGAGAACAAGAAGTTGTCTTTTCAAATGCAAACTCATAGATGGAGCAGTTTAATGATGGAGCACCGGTTATATTTACTGCGTGTTAGAATTTTCAGTTGATGTACATATACTTGTGGAAGAATTGCCCTAGGTCAAGTAAGACCTATATAAGTTGAGCAATGCATATTCCCTTGTGTATTACTAGTCTTGAAGTGACTTGTATATCTTTAGTGAAATCAAACTTGAAACCATATGTTTATATTGATTATTAAAGCTCGCAAAAGATACATTAGAACCATAAAGTCAAGGCGCCATGACACCAACAAGACAACGAAAATGTTCCTCTTACCTATATGTGAGAAATTGACGTTATATCAAAAAGTAGCAATAAGGCATCCTAAAATTAGATGAAAGCCAATAGAAAACCAAATTTGGGTTTTTCAAACCTTTTGCATAATTTTTCCCGAATGTTCTTTAGTCAAATTGATCTTGTCTCAACGATACCATTGTATATCGTGATGTTTTACTATCAAGGACAATAATCTATATGAATTGAGATTTTTGTTTAACCATTCTTATCATAAACATCTCCAAAGGTTTAGAAGATTGACTGGAAGGGATGAAGTTGCTATCTCTGCAGATACTACAAGTTTTATGCTCCAAGCACAAGTGGGCATGGGCAGTTTGATTTTTGCCAACCGCAACCAAAACAGATTCCTACATTTTTGCCCTGGTACAGTTCCTACGGTTTGCGTTCGGTTTGTGATTTCTGCCGGTTCAGTTGTCGGTTTGATTGCCACATTTTTTGCCGGTTTTAGGGCGGTTTTGTGATGGTTATGGCACGATTTCTAATACAGTTGAAACCTCCTGTGCAATTGACTTTTTTAAAAAAAATTGTTATTACTTTAAAAAAAATTCAAAAGTGATTTTTTATAAGTTTGTAATATAAGTTTATAAAAATTAAAATATATTATAAGTTTCATTTACTTACATTTATAATTTTTATATATTATAAATATATAAACCTATATATACATTATAAACATAATATAAACTTGTATATAAATTATAAACATCTTAACATATAAATATTATATATAAGTGTATTATAATTTCTATGTATAAGTTTATAAATTATAATTTAAAAAAGATTACATTTATAATATAAATAAAGTTACATTTACATTTATATACAAGTAAATTTACGTTAATATTTACAATATAATTAAAAAAAAGGGAGGATGGAAGGGCTTGAATTCAACTATAAATGAATTAACATTTATAATCAAATGGCTTATGTATCATTTATGTATGCTCACGTAGTTCTCTAGTTTCTTATTTTAATTACCTATTTGATCACTCCTAGTCGGTTGGGCTTGATGTGCTTACTAATGTCGTATCTTCATTTAGTTCAAATGGATCATCTTTAACGAGCTGATGTTCTTGAGCTATATGCTCTGCTGCTATCTAATCTTGAAGGCACGTTTAATATTCTAACATCCAGGGGCTTAAGTTTGAACAGTTGTCACTTAAAATGTACCCTCCCTCGCTAAATGCTTGTTGTACGGTAACGATTGAAATTGGACATCTTAAAACCTCCCTTGCCATACCCGATAATATTGGAAAATCTCTTGATTTGCTCCTCCACTAGCCAAGAATATCGAAAAACATATAGTCATCATCTTATGCACCTATCTTTGCAATCTCAAAGGTAGTAGTTAAATAAGAGTCAAGTTCCACAAATGTGGAATTTAACGAAGGCATAGAAAGTTTACTGGATATTTTCTTCATAAATCTCCCTAAGGAAACGATTCCACTAGAACTACCTCCACTAAATGCCTTAGAAGGTTGAGTCGTAATACCTAAGCGTGTTTGATATTTTGGATATAACTCGTTTAATAATGTAGTTACTTTTGCAATTATGGCTTTGTAATCTTTAGTTGGTACATCAAACCAAACCAAACCAAACCAAACATACCCAGTATATCCCGCCTTTCGGCAGGGTCTGGGGAGGGTAAGATGTACG
>JAOWBN010235684.1:0-12346 GCA_028565015.1 Pinguicula moranensis
TCTGATGCACTTCTGGTAGTTCCTGAAAAATGCTTCACGACCAACTTGGTTCTGCTGCTATATTTTCTATTTTTCTGCAGACTGACTTTTCTGCTTTCTTGTTTGCAGCTTCTGATTTTTGTCATTTAGACTCAAATGATCTTTCCTTGGATGGTAATGGACCTGAACTTGAGCATCAGTAGGATGAAATCAGCAAGATCAGCAAGATTTTATATTTTTGAAATACATTGGAGTAGAAGAACTATAATGAGCAATCTTTTGAGGTTTCACTTGATCTCCTTCTTGAGATTTCTGATAATCTGATCGTAGCAGCATTAAATAGTAGGTAATGTAGTCTTTTTAGCTGAATCCACAGATCACATGATGTTTCAAAGATGAAGTCTTAAACACTGCAAATTGTTAGAAGAGTAGCAGCAATTCCGGCACTATTGGTATGAGCACAAATGCTGCTATCAGAAGTTAATGGTCTTGTCACTTAGAAAATGGACGATCACGTCCATCAAAAGGAAGAGGATGGTGTCTTGGTCCGTGGACCACTTGGAGAAGGAATATTGGTTTGAAGACAAGAGGAGCTCCGGCTACTCTACTATTCACCCGACGGGGTTTTCTTGCACTATGAACTCTTATCTTGTTTGTCCACGGACCATAGTGCAAGAAAACCCCATTGGGTGAATGTTTACCTGTTTGAAATGTTGAAGTTTAGTGTCATCGTAATTCTCTACCAACTAGCAAATATTTGCCAGTTCTCTAAGCGTAGTTTGAGATTCAAGATATGAGAAATATGCTAAAAGTGGTAAAACTAACATCATGTACCTTAAACATGAGATTTTTAGGGGAAAGATGCCATCGTGGATGGATTTCATGAGAATAAAGCCTCTTGGTAAGTTGTATGAGATTCGAGAGATGAATGCATGCGTACCAAGGGAGGATCTTAGGAGTTAGTTAGGTACGAGATTCGAGAGATGAGTGTTTGCATACCGTATCAGATGAGTTATTACTCTAAAGAAACTAGTAATTAGAATGGGAAAATCCGGTGAACAACTAAGCAACCAATTGAAAAGCTAAGATGAGAATTGAACTTCCAAGATGCACTAAGTGCTAAAGTCAACTGCCCTAGATTTTTATCCAAGAAAAGTTATCATTTACATTCCGTTTGCTAAAACTAAAAAATAACAAAAACTGCCACTTGTGTTTTACTTATGTTTATGTTCATTTTAGTACTATAGCAACTCATCAAATTAATCATTCGTCCAAATTGCATCAAAATCACTAATTTTGGTGCTTATCAACGCACAATCCTCGTGGTTTGAGACTCGTTTTCATCACTTTATTACTTGTTATGACTTGTGCACTTGCAAAAATATAGTTGATCCACTAGTTCAGCCAACAATGTTGTAGCATCATTGCCGGGGATTATTTAGTTTTGATAATATCAATACCTAGTGAGTTTTTAGCTAGACTGGACTTTTTTTTAGTTATTTTATGTTAGTTCGTTTACGTGTGCAGGTTGTGTATGAACCCATCGAAAGGTGAAAATTAGGTTTGGGAGATCAAGAGACTGAAAGAACCTCTAGAGCGAGAAGGAGAGCTCAACGAGAGGTGCTATGAAAACAAAGAAATACTACATATATTGGTGATTTAGCTGTGAGACCAAATGAGAATGACAGACCCATGGAGAATTTTCCTCTACCAAAAGCTGATGAAGAGGCCCCATCCATCCGAAGGCCTGCCATTCAAGCTAATAATTTCGAGTTAAAACCAGCCACAATCCAGTTACTTCAACAATATTCTACATTTGTGAAGACTCCATCCTCGATGCAAAGATTGCAAATTTATCCTATCCGATTTTCAACCCTTTTTTCATCTCCATTGCTTTTTACCATACTAAGGCGGTCAACGATTGAGATAAACCTTAATTTGTAGCCGATATTTACATGCTCTTTATCAAGATCATACATTAGTCTTGAGAGCAATGCATGAAATAAATTCGAGAGCATTTCTATATATGACGAATGCTCTTTTTCTTTGAAATAACTATGATAGTAGTACTCGGATGGGTGACCCACTAGGAAGTTCTCGTGTTGCATCAATTTTTCGCTCGCTCTTATCTCATTCTCTTTCTTTCTTTATGTGCAGTCAGCATTCCATAACCGTGAAAAGTCACTTCTGTTCTTTTTTCAGCCTGGCCAAAATCACAAATCCTGCCAATTATGCCATCATGCATGCAATACAACATAGCATTGCGGGTATTATGATCCTTCTTGTCCCAGGCAACATAGATAGCTAGCGTGTTTGCAGGGTTTTCCATGGTTATGTGCTCAACGTCTTTCTTGTGTAGAAGATACTGAACCTTTCTAGATGAAGAATTAGTCTAGTTAGCTATTAGAATAAGACCGATTCTGATGGACACTTTGAATTTGTCAAAGTGTGTTTTAGATAGTAGCAAAATAATAGGAAGTAAGTTTTTGTTATCAAATGTATGGCTATAAAACCTTGTCTCTCTTTCAATAGAATACAGAGGATCAGGATTCCTCCATTGAATTATGAAAATTCGTCCTCATATAGGTTGATGAGATTGTACACCCCATTAATTTTGGTAGGTCTGAAGGGCACCAGGCAGCCTCTCACACAGACCTTCCCATCTTGCATCATACCCAGATGCGCATAAAACTCCCGAACCAAATTCAGTGAATATTCCACTGGTCTACGCAGAAATTGTGTCTTGTACCTATCCTTAACCGCCCTCCTTATACTAGGCATAGTTTCAGATGAAAAACCTTGCTCTTTAATTACTTCCAGTACCCCTACAATAGAATCAAAGAACTCCTTAGCCTGTGATGCACGGATTTCTCAGGTTGCATAGCCTTAGTTACTCTAGCCTTCTTTGGTGCCATAACTTACTCTAAATCTCAACTCTGCTACAGAAACTTGAGCTGTAAACAATGCAAATATTGCCAAACTTACCCAAAAATAGGTTGTCAGTGCATGAGCCATAGAAAGATGGTCGGTAAATTGTGTCGGTGACAGGAACTAGAAGGACCGGCGTTAGACATTTTGTATTCTTTGGCAGGTTTTCTAGATCTAGTGTTTGGTAAGTGAATGGGAGTCAAGTTGTAAGGTCGAGCAGGAGAATTTTTGACTTAAATAGCCAGGTGCAATTGGGCTAGAATTTGGTAACCGCAACAGTTATGGGCCAAAATCTAAAATGTTTGTAGTTAATGGATCATTTTTGGTAACTGTAGCATAATCAGGCATAATCTAAATTTTTTGGCGTCCTGGGCTGTAATGGCTATTTTAGGCAATTTTTTTCTGGAGATAATGGTGGTCCATCAGGAGGTAGTCCAGCGGTTATGTTTGATTCTTCACTTATTTCTATGAATCTCCTGCAACAAATCAAGCACTTGAATTAGGGAATGGTTTCCAATGGTTTTATGCAGACAATAGTTATTAAATCAAGATCATGTCAACGTATCTAACATAAGAAAATTCTAATATCTAATCCCCAGTAGACATATAACCTTTTTCTCAAACTCAAAGTTCAAAGTTAATTACTAAGCCAAGCAATGGATAAAGGAGTTAGAGATATGTCTCTTGTCGGATCAAAAAGGGTCTTGGATTGCCTCCCAAGAGCTTCTTTAATGTGACTAGCTTGACATCAAGTGCTTTAAGCCTTTGGATAATTGGTGGCCTTGTTGTTGACAATGCCACAATCAAGATACGATTTTAGTCCCTAGCCATTCAGTTTGAATGTTCCTTTTTCTGGATGAGCAATCTCATTTGCTCCACAAGAAAATACTTGAGTGATATCGAATGGACCAAACCAATTACACTTTAGTTTCCCTGAGAATAATTTGAGCCTTGAATTGAACAATAATACCTTTTGCCCTAGATAAAAATTCCTTTGGGAAATATGCTTGTCATGCCAGGCTTTAATTCTATCCTTATAAATTTGGCGTTCTCGTATGCATAACGTAGTTCATCAAGTTCATTCAACTGGAGGACCCTCTTATTTCACACAGCTTGCATATTAAAATTTAATTTTTGCATGGCCCAATATGATTTGTGCTCGAGCTCCATAGTAAGATGGTTGGCTTGCCAAATACCAATCGATAAGGGAACATACCAATTAGGGTCTTGTATGTAGTCCTGTAAGCACAGAGTGTGTCATCCAGCTTGCTCACCCAGTCCTTCCTTGATGAGTTCATTGTCTTTTAAATAATATTCTCGATTTTCTATTTGATATATCTACCTGACCATTTGTTTGTGGATGATATGCTAAGGAAGTGTGATGGCGAAATCCATACTTGGTTAACAAGGCTTCAAATGGTTTGTTGCAAAATTCCAACACACTATCAGTAACAATGCATCGGGGAGTACCAAACCTTGTAAAAATCTGCTTCTATAGAAATTTCAATAAGCGATTTGTTCAACCCATTTGGAGACGTAATCCGTAGCTACAAGAATATATCTCTGACTGAAGGAAGGTGAAAATGGACCCATGAAGTCATGTCCCCAAACATCAAAGAACTCAACTTCTAGGATGGACTGGAGAGGCATCTCATTTCTCTTCGAAATTTGTCTTATTCTTTGACATCGGTCACATAAACTTACAAAGGATTGAGCATCCTTAAAGTTGGCCAATATAAACCACCTTGTAAGTGTGTGGCAGTTAATTAAGATTGAAGGCATTTCTTCCTCTGGATCATATCTCCGAATGACCTAATCAGAGCAAAACTTATACACAGGGGCTTGTACCAGAGAAAATATTTCACTTGAGAGAAGAATCTCTTCTTTTATTTCGAAGATATTCTGGGGGAATTATCTTGCATGTAATATAGTTTATTAAATCGGGATACCATGCTATCTTCTTGCTTGTACGACCAGTAATCGTTCATCTAGGAAGTGCTCATTAATAGGTAGTTTGTCAATTTTAATTGTATTCTGGTCCTCTAACCGGGACAAATGATCAACTACTAGATTTTCAGAGCCTTTTATGTCTTTAATTTTCACATCAAACTCTTGCAACAATAGGACCCAACGTATCAGGCGAGGTTTTGCTTCCTTTTTCACCATAAGGTATTTGATGGCTGAATGATTAGTGTAAATCACGACCTTACTCCAAAAAACGTATGGCCTAAATTTGTTGAAAGTGAAGATGATAGCCAAGAGTTCTTTTTCTATGGTTGCATATTTCAATTCAGGTGCGTTCATAGTCTTGTTTGCATAATAGATTGTATGGAATACCTTATCCTTTCTTTGTCCAAGCACAGGTCCTACAACATAGTCACTTGCGTCGCACATGATTTTAAAGGGTGTATCCCAGTATGGTGCATCAATGATAGGGGCAGTTGTTAATTTTTTCTTCAAGACTTGGAAGTCTTCCATGCACTTTTCATCAAATTCAAATGAGGCATCCTTCTCAAGAAGTTTACACAGTGGCCTGGTGATATGTGAAAATCCTTAATACATCTTCTATAAAATCAAGTGTGGTCTTAAAAAACTCCATATTCCTTTCACAGATGAAGGTGGTGGTAGCTTTGCTATCACCTCAAATTTTTCCCTATCAACTTTTATCCCCAAACTTGACACATGTGTCCTAAAATAATTCCTTCTTGCACCATAAAGTGGCATTTCTCCCAATTCAAGACCAAATTTGTGTCTTCACACCTTGCCAGAACCAGTTTCAAATTGCACAAGTACCATTCAAATGAGGATCCAACCACATAGAAGTCATCCATGAAGACCTCAATGATGTGCTCCACCATGTCTGAGAATATAGCCGTCATGCATCTCTGAAAATTGGCCGGGGCATTGCACAAAACAGAAGGCCTGTGTAGGAAAGCAAAGGTACCATATGGACATATGAAGGTAGTCTTTTCCTGATCCTCTGGGGCAATATAAATTTGGTTGTACCCCGAATATCCATCAAGGTAACAATAGAATTTGTACCCAGCAAGTCTGTCCAGCATTTGGTCTAAAAAAGGCAGTGTGTAGTAGTCTTTTATTATGGCTTTGTTCAGAACTCTATATTCCATACAGATTATCCAACCAGTCACTGTCCTTTTTGGTATTAACTCATTCTTTTCATACGCCTCAACAGTCATACCTCCTTTTTGAGGAACACAATGCACTGGGTTCACCCAACTACTGTAAAAAATGGGGTACATGGGGTTCTAACCATTTTAGAATTTCTTTCTTGATCACTTCCTTCATAATTGGTTTAACTGGCGTTGCGCAACCACAGACAGTTTACTCCCTTCTTCCAACAATATTTTGTGTATGCACAAAGATGGACTAATACCTTTGATGTCTGCTAGAGTCTATCATATAGCACACTTATGTTCTCTGAGCACTCTTAACAAATTGTCTTCTTCCTACTAGGTTGGGGCACTTGAGATAACCACGGGTAGTGTGTTGTCCTTGCCCAATAATGCATATTTTAAATGTGTGGACAATGGTTTCATCTCCAAAATAGGTTGTTGTTCAACAGAACGCACTTGGGACTCTGGTCTTTCTCCCAATTCTTCGAAATGAATTTTTTCTATGTGCTCCATTGGCCGCCAGCCAATTTGCATATGCTTCGACTCCTTGCTCCTCTAAAATGGTAGGGTTGCTACTTACTAAACAGTTTTCTGGATCATCTCTTGGATATTCATACCCAACAAGAGGCATAGACTTTGTAGAGTCTATGCTTGAACAGTTCTCGCTGAGGTATTGGTGCTTCAATTCTTGGAAAATATTGAATTTTACTTCCTCCCCTTGAACTCGGAGTACTAGTTCTCTTCTTTGAACATCAATCAAGGGGCCTCCAGTAACAAAAAATGGTCTCCCCCAAATAATGGGATATCACGGTCCTCCTCCATGTCCAGAATGATGAAATCAACTGGAAATATAAAGTTCTCCACCTTGACAAGGACATCCTCAATAATCCCTCTAGGGTGCTTAATAGATCGATCATCCAGATGCAACGAGATGGTTGTAGGGCGCGCTTTTCCTAATCCAAGTTGCTGAAAAATAGATAGAGGCATCAAATTAATATTTGCTTCTAAATCACACAATGCTCTATCAAATATGGAATTTCCTATGGAACAAGGGATAGTGAAACTCCCTGGATCTTTCAATTTGGGTGGCATTTTCTCCTGGACAATCACACTACATTCTTCAGCCTGAGGAAGGGCAAAGTCCTCCATGAGAATACCATCTTCATTTGGTACCACCGCCATCTCAACATTGTCATCCATTTCTCTACATTGTCTTCTTTCCTGTCATTTGGCTCTTCTTTGGGCTTGGAATGTGATGAGCCAACTTTATACCTAATAAATGCAGACTATTTGAGTCTGATTTGGCTCAATATGGATGATGAGACATACCTTTTATACATATTTTCCTTTCTTTTGCAGACATAAGTATTTTATTACTCTTTGAGAGAAAAGTAAGAGAAACAACTCCAAAAGCAGTTTTTCCCCAACTATCCAAGATGTGACATCAATTCTTGACCTCATGATTATGCAAGGTGATATGCCACGCCATACTTGGTAGGCGGACAAATGTAGCCCTGCACTGTACTGGAAGCTTTCACGGGAAGCTACTGAAGTGGTATAAAAGGCAGAAATCACTACAAAGAAAGCAGCGTAGCACGAGAATGAGATTGTTCAAGAACAAAGGGTTTTGAGTCACCATCTTGCAGATCTGATCTGATTCTCTTCTTTCCTTGTGATGAACTCAATATTATGTGTTTATAGACCGTTTCATGCCTTAAGCATGAGCTAAACCTTTAAATCCAGGGTAGCAATGTAACCCTTAAAGAACTCAAGGAGATTATGGAATGTTTACCATGTTTAGCTATCTTTATAGTGTTTGATCTTACTGTTCTTCATCCCCATCTATTTGTGTTTGATCAACGTGAGTAGATGCACTAAAAAAAAGGGAGATCGAGAGACACAAGTTATGCTAGGGATAGTAAGGTCCACATCAGTTGCTATAGCATGAGAATGCCTATAGAATTGGTTCTACCATGTGAGGATCACTTTAGAATAATGTCTCTAGTTTATTTGTATGTGACATCGAGAGATGCTCATCTGTAAAATAGTGAAGGACACTTACAGCTCGAGATAGATAAGGTCCTAACATAGGTGAATCCAGTAGGCACAATACGACAATTAACTCATGACTAATCAGATAATAAATCTATTCGAGGGACTTAAGTGGTGAAATTGCAATCCTCTTGGGTATCCAAAACTTTTGCATTAGATCTATCTCCATTCCACTGCATTTTACTTATCTTTGTTCATTGCCTGATTTATAGTTAATGACTAGAGTAGTATCAACATCAACTCTATTTTATTTTGTTCAAATTGCATAAAATTTGTGACTATTAGTGATTGTTTATCCTAATCCCTGAGGTTTGACATCCTATTCATCACTTTATTACTTATGCAAAGTGTACACGTGCATCAAAAAGTGCATCCTGTATGTGTGCATCAAGTTTTTGGCAACGTTGCCGGGGAATGGCAGTTTTAACAAGATTAATGCCAAGCAAGTTTTAGCTAGATTGAACTTTAATTTCTTGTAGTTTTAATTTTTGGAACTCTGTTGCAGGCATTGTATGAATCCATCGGGTAGTGACTCCTCTAGCGAAGAGTTTGATTCAGAAATTGAAAGAACTTTCAAGCCATAAGGAGAGCACAACAATGAGCAAGGAACAAAATGCAACGCTCGGAAGATGAGGATAGAGACCAGAGGAATGTGGTTGTGGTACAAGATAAAGATGATGTGCCTATGGAAGATTTTGCCCTGCCTCATGCAAATGAAGCAGTCCCCTCCATTAGGAGACCAACAATTCAGGCAAACAACTTTGAGTTGAAACTATCCACTATCTAGCTACTGATGCAATATTCCACCTATGTGGGAGGAACCACAGAATATCCCAATTTACATGTAAGTGCTTTTGTGAAGATATGTGACACTCTTAAATATGCAGGAGCGACTTTAGACGCTATCAAATTAAGGTTATTCCCATTCTCACTCAAAGATAAAACAAAGAGATGGTTGCAAGCGTTACCTCCAGACTTAATATACATTTGAGAAGACATAAGGAATCAATTTCTTATTCAATTCTTTCCACCCTACATGACAGCAAGATTATTAAATGAAATTACATCATTCAAACTGAGAGGTATGGAGAAGATGTATGAATCCTAGGAGAGATTTAAGGATTTACTGAGTAGTTGTCAAAATCATGGATTACCAAGATTGAGGCAAATCCAAGCATTCTA
The DNA here is from genome assembly GCA_028565015.1 of Pinguicula moranensis. NCBI lineage: Eukaryota > Viridiplantae > Streptophyta > Magnoliopsida > Lamiales > Lentibulariaceae > Pinguicula > Pinguicula moranensis. The sequence continues at coordinate 9,276 of JAOWBN010235684.1, forward strand.
TAATGGGCTGGATAACACCACCAGAAGAGAAATAGATGCAACAACCAACTAAGACATTCATGAAAAAAATCAAACAATGAAGCTTACACACTCTTAGAAGCCATGGAGCAAAGCTGTTACAGATGGCCCACTGAAAGAGAAAGTAACAAAAGAATTGGAGGAAGATATGAAGTAGATAAGGTGGATACATTGATGGAGTGCAGTACATGCCAAGAGCTCCAGGCTTGAAACCTTATTTAGTCAAAATGGAGCTCCAAGACCAGTAATGACAGTTCAACCATTATCTTGTGAGATGTGTGGAGGACCACACAACAGAGATTAGTGTCAAGAGCTATCATCAATGGATAACATCCCAATAGAGCTACTAACGTATCAAATCAGCCAAGATATCAAAACTTCAATCCACAAAAGAATGGCCATCCTAGTTTTTTGTGGAGCAACAGTCAACATGTGCCTCCAGGATAGATGTCGTTTTAAGTACCAAGGACTTTCCAAGGTCAACAACAGGTGCAGAGGCTACAAGGGAACCTACAACATCATCATTTAACCTCAGATGATCTGATCACTCAAGTAGCATTGACTGTAGAGAACAACCAAAACCTTCAAGATTTAGGAGCACAGTTGGCCACCGCATCATAGGGATTTATGCAAGAAACAAGGGAAAACTTCAAGGATCAAACAGTAGCTATGAGGAATCTGGAAGCCCAGGTGGGACAATTAGCAAAGCACGTTGCCAAGCAACACTGAAATGAATCCTAAGGAGCAATACCAAGCTATAACCCTGAGAAGCAGGAAAGAGGTAGAAATCCTGTCCAAGGATACGACACCAACAAAAAAGGAAAAGGCCACAATGTCTGAAGAAAACATACCTCAAAAAGAGGAAGAATAAAAAGTACCAGTTACATTCCCACAAAGATTAAAACAAGGGAAACTGGATAAGCAGTTCCAAACATTTCTAGATGTTTTTAAGAAACTGCATATTAACATTCCATTTGCAGAAGCTTTGTAGAAGATGTCATGCTACGTAAAGTTCATGAAATATATTTTATCCAACAAGAGGAAATTTGGAGATTACGAAACTATGGCTCTCACAGAGAAGTGCGGTGCCATCCTCCAAAAAAAGTTGCCACTGAAGCTAAAAGATCCAGGGACTTTAACTATCCCATGCTCCATTGGAAATTATACTTTTGCTAGAGTTTTGTGTGATCTAGGTGCAAGCATTAATCTTATACCTTTTTCTTTTTTCAGAAGATCGGATTAGGTGAAACCAGACTCACCACAATCTCCCTACATTTGGCAGATAGATCCATCAAGCACCCTAGAGGAATCATTGAAGATGTTCTTATCAAAGTTGATAAATTTATCTTCCCAGCTGATTTCATTATTCTGGATGTAGAGGAATATAAAGACATCTCTATTATTCAAGGAAGGTCATTTCTAGCAATAGGAGGTGCACTCATGGATGTCCAAAGAGGAGAGCTGATTCTCAGAGTCCAAGAGTAAGAGGTTAAATTTAATGTATTTCGGGCAATGAAGCAACATGACCACAGGGAAGATTGCTTGAGTGTAGAGGCTTCTGAACAATTTAGCCAAAATGACTATGCATACCACCGGAATGATCTGGAAAATTGTTTAGTTAGTTCTGACCCCTTATCCTAGAAGAGCCATGAGTTAAAGAATGCACCAACTGGTTGGATGCTAAGGAAGGTCAGGGAAAAACTCATTTTAAAAATTTTGGAGATCGCTTACCCCTTACCGTTTATTGATCGGATATTAGATCGATTAGCAGGTCATAAGTTCTACTGTTATCTAGATGGCTACTCTGGATATAACGAGATTTGCATAGAACTTGAAGACCAGGAGAAGACAACCTTTACTTGCCCCTATGGAACATTTGCATTCCGCAAAATGCCATTTGAACTTTGCAATGTTCCAGTTACCTTTGAGAGGTGCGTGACCTCTATTTTCTCTAACATGGTGGAGCGCATCATTGAAGTCTTCTTGGATGACTTCTCTGTGGTGGGAGCATCATTTGAAGGGTGTCTAAAAAATTTACATTTGGTGCTTACAAGTTGTGAAGTCTCTAATTTGGTGCTCAATTGGGAAAAATGCTACTTCATGGTATAGGAAGGAATTTTGCCTGGACACAAGGTGTCATGTTTGGGGATAGAAGTTGACAGAGGAAAAATAGAAGTCATTGCCTAACTGCCACCACCAACTTCTGTCAAAGGAATTAGAAGCTTCTTGGCCCATGCAGGGTTTTACAGAAGCTTTATTAAACAGTTTTCATACATTACCAGATCACTATCTAAGCTGCTGGAAAAAGACGCAAATTTTGAGTTTGAGGATAATTGTTTAAAAGCATTCAATTTCTTAAAGGATAAGTTGACCACTATCCCTATTATTGATACACCTGATTGAAGTGAACATTTTGAAATCATGTGTGATGCAAATGACTACGAAGAAGGAGCAGTTCTTGGCCAAAGAAAAAGAAAAGTATTCAGCTCCATTTACATTAGCCTTGAGAGGAATTTATACAATGATTTCGAGAGCATTTCCATACATGACGGATGCTCTTATTCTTTGAAATAGGTAGCTTACTTAGATGCTTAGTGATGAGCCGACTTTATACCTACTAAATACAGACTATTTGAGTCAGATTTGGCTCAATAAGGATGATGAGACAAGCCTTATATACATATTTTCGTTTCTTTTTGCAGACAGAAGCTATTTGTTACTTTTTGAGAGAAAAGCAAGAGCAAAAACTCCAAAAGCAGAGGTTTTGCCCCAATTATTCAAGATGTGACACCAATTTCTGATTCCATGAGCATGCAAGGTGATATGTCACGTCACACTTGGTAGGCAAACGAATGTACCCTTGCACTGTTCTGGAAGCTTTCACGGGAAGCTAAAATGGTATAAAAGGCAGAAACGACATTAAGAAATGGGCAAAGCATGAGAACAGGAGAGTCAAAGAAAAGAGGGTTTTGAGTCACTATCTTGTAGCTCTGATCTGATTCTCTTCTTGTCTTGTGATGAACTCAATGTTGTGTGCTTGTAGACCGGCTCAT
>JAOWBN010235695.1:0-24164 GCA_028565015.1 Pinguicula moranensis
GCACAACTCCAATTTTTTTTTTATCTTAGCAGGGAACAATTCACGAATTCAGACTGGATAGGAAACTATCTCAAGCAGGTGTGCCTTTTGGTTTTTCTACTACTAATGTGGAAGGGCACAAATCACTCCTGAGAAAACTAAACACAGTTCAGATAAGCTCATTTCAGTTGAGAGTAAATCTGGCGCACTATCCTTTAACTAAATCTCAGGAGATAAAACTGCTAGCAGTGCAGAAAAACAAACTTGTCTTACTGGGTAAACCAAACTTTAAGGGAGGGATTACCCTGGGAGCCTCTACAAGTAAAGATCCGTTGACACAAGACAACACATCACTCTTATTAAAACCTTCTAAATGGCCAACCTTCGAAGCTAAAGGAATACAGATGGCAATTTCACATTCGGATCGGGGACAGAGCTGGTTAAAGAAGAGATACATTGGGGGTTTTAATAGACACTACAAATGACAGCAGGTACAATCGGAGCTAAAAGCGGCAGGATATCTCAACATCATCGTGAGCCCCATCAATCCCGCACACATCCTCATGTGGGAAGAGTTCGAAGTTGACCTGGACAATCTCATAAGTAATGAAAGTACTTGGCTCATAAATTGGCTGGATGATGTCTATGCATGGTCCCCAGATGAAGAACAGATAGAAGGAAAAATTTGGATTCAAGTATATGGCCTTCCCCTACATTTTTGGACGAATCACATCTTGGAGAAGATAGGGAATGCAATTGGATCGTGTGTCAAGATTGATGAATGCAGTCTCAAACACCGTTACCTAAAAGCTATCCAACTATTGATCAAACTGAAATCAACAGAAACCTTACCTAATTGCTTATCTCTCTCTATTTCAAATAAGATTTACAATTTAACTATTAAGTAGTTATGGCCTAATAGATTCTCTTTATTATCCTCTATGCAGGACTATACATACACTGAAGAAGGATCCTTTCAATCATGTTTTGGGGAAGCTTCCGCATCTAAGTTTTACTCAATCTCAGCAGCTGACTTCACACAGGAAGATCTCACATAATTGAATATTATAAAGGAAAGTCATCTTGTTGCAACACAGGAAACTTGTTTGATGTGAAAATGGCAGCATCGGTCGGTGGCCTGCATCATAAACCATCTCATCAAAGGGGAATTCCAAAGAGGTCCTTAAGGTGGGAGGTGATCATATCTCTCCATCCGACTCTTCACAGAAAAACAAGGAGGTTCTTTATGTATCTTCCCCAGTTGTGGAAAAACAATCAAAAGAACTTTCTTATCAGGACCATGAGCAGGATCAAGAATCACATAAAACAATTGTGGCATCAAAAGTGAATAGAGATGAACAGGTTTCACGCCATAATTGCTGCCCAGAGTGTATCTTGGATGAGGACATAGCGCTCACTCATTCAATACCCATAACGAGATCCTCACATGACTGAACTTGTTCTAGAGATTCATGAGCAAGATCAAGAATCACGAAAAACAACTGAGGCATCAAAATTGAATAGAGATGAACAGGTTCCACGCCGTATTTGCTGCCCAGAGTGTATCCTGGATTAGGACATATCTAAAGCGCTCAATCACTCAATATCCAAAACTGAGATCCTCATATGACTGAACTTGTTCCAGAGACTCAAAGTAGTTCAGATGCAGCTCTCAGTAAAGACTCGGAGCTGATCCAAAACTTGGAATCACCAAGTAGAGTCCCCCTATCAGAGGATGATTTTCCTTCTATCAATCGGATCACTTCATCTCAAATTCCAAAAATCCCAGCAGTACATCTATAATCTGTCTCAAGCATAAAAGCTCACAAAGGATCAAAAAAAAAGAAGTAAAACAAGAAAATAATCTCTGTTAAAAGCTCAAATAGATTGCTCAGCTATTACAACTTGGTTAGATCAAATATTTGCGCACACTTCTGATCCAGAGAGAAGTCACTCTCATAAAGAAATTTCAGAGAATAAAAAAGGCAAGGATGCAGAATATATTATGGAAATTGGTCATAAACTCGGGGTAACTTTCAGTCCTAATGATGTGGCTACAAGACAACATTTGATACACCTGGCTTCCATCAACAGGAGATCACTAACCGCTAAAACACCTGGTAGCTACAAGAAAGGGGATGGTAAAATCTTCCAATGAAGCTCATCACCTACAATGTAAGGGGACTTAACAGTCTAGGGAGAAAAAAGCGGTGAAAAAATTATTTTTGGTAGAAAAACCAGATTTCACTAGTTTACAAGAAACAAAATTGGACAACATTGATAGGAGACTAGTCTCTTTCCTATGGTATGATGAAGATTTTGATTGGATATACTAAGAGGCACTTGGCAGATCTGGAGGAATACTATCTATATGGAACAAAAATAAATTCAAAAGACATCATATGTGTTCAGAGCAAGGTGTGCTAGGGGTAACAGGTTTTTGGAATAATGATTACATCTTCTCAAATATGTTGAATATTTATGGACCCTCAGATTTGGCCGCAAAACAAGCATAATGGAAATCAATTCAGGAATTACACTATGAAAAGGAAGAATAAAAATGGTGCTTAATGGGAGAATTCAATGCTATCCAACATAGTAGTGAGAGAAAAGGAAGAGCACATAGGACAAATGCCCAAGAAATTGAAGCTTTCAACACTTTTATTTCCTCTCTCAGTCTGATTGATCTCAAAATGGAGAAAAAACAATTTACTTGGTACTTAAAATCCTTGAAAGCTATGAGCCGGTTGGATAGATTTTTGGTGAACAATCTTTGGCTATAAAATGAGAACAACTGGATACAAACAGGTCTGCAAAGGGACGATTCAGATCATTGCCCTGTGAGTCTTTGCCACAACATAAAAATTAGGGCCCTAAGCCATTGAAAGTTCGTGATTGGTGGCTTGAAGAGAAGCCCTTTAGGGAGATGATTGAGCAGACTTGGACATTTTCAGCTCCTGAGGGATTTGTTAGCTTCAGGATTAAAAAAAAAAATTCAGCAACTTAGACAGGGTATGAGAGACTGGAGAAATCAAGAACCAAGAAACTTGAAAGCAAAAAGGACTATTTTACTGAACAACCTTGAATCCAAAGAAAAAGAGGCAGAATCAACAGACCAGGAGAATCATTATGGAGAGGAATCAAATCAGGAGATAATAATTTCTCTCATAGATAACCTGTAAACATTACCAAAAATCAAAAATCACTTGGTTACAACAAAGGGACGTTAACAACAAATATTTTCACCAATAGATTCAAAGAAACAGAAGAAGAAACGATATTCAGGATGCCTGGCAGAATAACATATGGTATGAAGAGCTTGAGCTTATCAAGGAAATCTTTGTGCAGCACTATGAACAAAGATATAAAGTAACACCATGGCCGAGACCAAATCTCCATAATATGCAGTTTAAGACTCTTACAGCAGCTGAACAAAGACATCTCCTTCAACCTTTTTCTGAATAGGAAATCCTGGCAGCCATCTCACAGTGTGAAAGTTCAAAGAGCCCGGGCCCAGATGGTTTAAACTTTAAATTTATTAAACATTTTCTATACCTAATGAAAGCTGATATTTTTATTCTTTTCAGGGAATTTTACAGAAACTCTAAATTGGCCAAGGGTTTTAATACTGCTCACATATCTCTACTGGCTAAAACTCCAACTCCTTTGAGATGTGAGGATTATAGACCAATCACACTGATAAGCTCCATTCCTAAAATTATCACAAAGGTTCTGGCGACAACACTAGCCTCATGCATGGACGGTCTCATTTCTCAGAATCAAATGGCATTTATTCTAGGAAGGAAGCTTCTTGATGGAATCTTGCTAGCTAATGAAATAATTGATGAGGCAAAGAGGAAAAAACTGAAAACTTTAGTTCTGAAAGTTGATTTCGAGGAAGCTTTTGACACTGTCAATTGGGATTACCTACAGTAAATTCAGGACCTTATGGGCTTCCCTAGAATATGGTCCAGCTGGATCAGAGAGATTCTTGAATCACCAACTACTTCAGTTCTCATCAATGGAAGTCCATCTCGAGAGTTCAATCCAAGGAGAGGCCTAAGGCAAGGCGACCCTTTATCACCATTCCTATATACCATTGCTGTTGAAGGCTTGTCATACATGATAAATAAAGCAGTTTTATTAAACCTTATGATGGATTCCAACCGAGGGAAAGGAGGCTGAAAATTTCACACTTACAATTCGCAGATGACACTCTCTTATTTGGGGAAGCATCTTGGAGCAATGTGCATAATGTCAGAGCTATTCTCTTGAATTTTGAACTAGCTTTCAGCCTACAAATAAATTTCAGCAAGAGCAGTCTTACGAGTATTAATATCTAGGAGAGCACAATCAGTGAAATGGCATCCTACCTAGGTTGCAGACGTGGTTCTCTACCTATTAAATATCTTGGATTGCCATTAGGAGTGAGTGGAAAGCAAATTACAACATGGAAACCAGTTCTGGATAAATATTTTGCAACTCTTGAAGCTTGGGAGCACAAATCTTTTTCAACTGGAGGGAAAATCACACTGATCAACTCAATTTTGGCATCCTTACCCTCTCATTACTTTGTCTACTTCAAGGCCCCATCAGCAATGATCAGAAAACTAAATTCTATGCAACTCAATTTCTTTTGGAAAAATTCAGCTGAGAAGAAAGGGATCTGTTGGACTTTTTGGGAAAAAGTATCAGCTCCTCTTGAGCAGGGTGGTCTTGGTGTTAGATGTCTAAAAACAGCAAACTTATCCATACTAGGAAAAGAATCTAGCTACTAAGATCGTATTGGCAAAATATGGCAGGATGGGGTATTATCAGTAGGTGGCTCAGAAATCTAAAACCTCCACAGCAGTCTGCTCATGACAAGAGAGGAAGAAGACTAGGTGATATATATGGCTCATCTAGGTGGAAAGAACTGCAGGATACCCTGCAAGATGCAGGGTTTCAGCATGTTATCAAGATCAAGCTCAGAAGTGGGAGCAACATCCTTTTTCTGGAAAGATACATGGATCCATCACTTCAGGCTGGCTACATTATTTCCCAAACTGTTCAAATTATCAATTAACCAAGACTTATGCATTGCAGATGCTGGTAGCTGGGAAGAAGATTTTTGGTCCTGGAAACTCTACTAGAGAAGGGATTTACGGGCACACGAATTAGCTGATTTAACAGCCCTTCTCCTTCTTCTGCAGATTCATCAACTAGAAAAGTCAGGTGTTGACTATTATGTCTATGAAGGGCACACCAATGGAAACTACATAGTGAAAGAATCCTACAAGGTTCTGTGTGACTTAGATCAGTCGTTGTACACCATAGAGGCAATTGAGAACCATACCAGACTATGGAATGAATTCTCTCCAATTAAGGAAATGGTCCTGGCTTGGAGAGCTTGCCAAAATGCTCTTCCAGTGAAGGTCTCTCTCCAGCAGAGACACATAATTCCACAACAACATGATATAAGTTGCCCCCTCTACGTATCAGGTCAGGAATCTTTGTCTCACTTATTTAGCTCATGCCCTGTTACCTCACATATATGGCAGGGAATCAAACAATGGTTCCTCCCCCATAACAAGTTGTTGCCATCAAGTATTACTGCTTCTCCTTCACTTTGCCTGCCCTCCCTCCAGGAGTTCCTTTTAATGAAACCTAAGACTATCGACATTGACGCATGGAAATAAATCTGGATAGCTACACTGTGCAAGATTTGGAGGTACGAAACCACTCTCATTTTTAGAACCAAAAGGTAAATGTGCAGTCTATAATTCAACTTATTCAACGAGCTCTTTGGATGAGGCTAAGATCCATAAGATCCATGCTTCTCTTTCCCTATTCATTAACTGATTGGTAACTGAATCCATACTCATGCCTTGAGTTTTGAGAATACATTCTAGGCACTAACTCTCTTGGTTATGAGCTGGCCTCATTTGCACCACACTGCACAGGAAATATCTGCTTCCAGGTGATGAGACTACACGTGATGCAATCTGATAGAACCTGAACAGAGTAATATCCTCTGCCCTTCACTCCTCTGCTTTTTTTTTCTACTATAACTGTCTTCCCCTTCATTGAGGTACAGGCTAGATGGAAGTGAGGGACATATGTATACTTGTTATTATCAGAATGCATACGAAAGCCTTGTATTTCTTTAAAGTTTTTGTGATGGAATTCTACATCTACTAACATAACTCAAACAACGACAAGTATTTTTTTCCCAATAATTAAGTTTAATTTTTATAAGAAGTACATTTGGTACTATGTAAAATTGCAAAATAGGAGTCACTTGAATTCAATCGCAAGACAAAAATGAGGTTCTCTGCTTTTACAATTTCCTAAAGATGAATATGCACTTGCTCGATGATCTATCCTACAACGGCCCTTAAATCTATTTCAAAAAATGTATGAAATTGCATTGGGTCGTTAGGCAGACGACCACATTATTGCTGAAGATGAAGAAAATCTTGAGTCAATAAATATGGTTGCAATTGAAGGGGCTTACAGAAGAAGGAAAATGTAATGATTGCCATGTTGAAGGGACTTAATCCCTTAATGCCCAATCTAGCAGTACAAACTTGACACATAGAGAATTAGATAATCTTACAAGGGTGAGCCGATTCAAATTCTGGAGGATGGAGGTAGTTCTCACTATTCTTGGACCATAAATTTGCCATCAGGATAGGATGTGAGCTAGAGTATGTGAAGCCAATGGCTGTGGAAGTGGCTAATGAAGTTAGAAACATAAGTAACACTGAATGCAGAAGATTTAAGTGGGCTACACATGGCAGAGATTTTGAGTGCAACTCGAGACTATTTCATTTCAGCTATTATGATTTGATACTTGGGGGTAATTGGCTTGATGGCTATGGACTAGTCATCTACAATTATGAAAACATGATAGTCACTATTCGTGATGGTTGTAAACCTTTCCCTATACGTGCCATAAAAGGATTTGGAGAGGTTAAACTAACCTTTGCTAAGAACATTTCAAAATTACTCTCTGGTGGACTAGCTATAATGGTGAGGCAGTTGTACCTAACTGACAGCTTGAGGGATGGAGAACTTTTCAAGGCAAAATTTTACAACCTGGATTCCAAGACTATACACCACTCTGAGCTTAAGTTTGGAAAAGATTGGAAGCTGAACATCACTCAAGAGGAGACAATATAATCAAAGGAAAGGTTCTAGATTAAAATTGAGAAGTTTATTGAAGCAATTTTCTGATGTGTTTGAGGAACCCACAAAATTGCCACCAGTCAGGGGAGTGGAACATTAATTTGATCCCTGGTGCCACACCCAGGAAGAAAGTACCCTATCGAGCTTCCCACTATCAAAAAAGATGAGATAGAAAGAATAGTGAAGGAGTTGTTAGCCATTGGTTTGGTTACTAGGAGTCAGATTCCTTATGATTCACCTGTGCTCCTAGTTAAAAAAAATGGAGGATGGCGCCTTTGCTTGTATTACAGATACCTTAATTGTATCACTGTTAAAAACAAGTTCCCAATACCGATTATTGATGAGCTGCTGGATGAACTTCATGGAGCAACATACTTCAGTAAGATGGACTTAAGATCTTTATTTTCAGATCAGGATGGAGGAAAAAGAAATACACCTCAACAACTTTATAATGCACCATAAGCAGTTTGAATTCATGGTAATGCCCTTTGGATTGTGTAATGTCCCTGTTACTTTTCAGAGCCTAATGAATCAAGTGTTTGCTGAGTATATTTGAAAGTTTGTCCCGGTTTTCTTTGATGATATATTAGTCTATAGCCACAGATGGAGAGAGCACTTAGAGCATCTCTATATTGTGTTGGAAACTAGGAGAACTCATAGGTTGTATGAAAAAGAAAGCAAGTGTTCTTTCGGTCATGAGGCTATTGAGTACTTAGGCCATATCATATCTAAGGAAGGTATTGCCACAGATTATTCAAAGATACAAGCCATGGTGACCTGGACAAAACCTACTACCCTGAAGGCATTAAGAGGGGTCCTAGGACTCTCTGGATAATACAAAAATTTGTGAAAGATTACGGCACACTTAGTCGATCACTCACACGACTATTGAAGAAAGATTCGTTCAAGTGGCCTGATAAAGAATAGGATACATTTGAGAGACTTACAAAATCTTTGTACAGTTCATTAGTGCTTGCTTCCCCAGATTTTTCACAGACCTTTGTAGTGGAGACCGACGCTAGTGACAAAACAATAGGTGTCATGTTGATACAACAAGGCAGACCAGTTGCATTCTACAATAGGGCCTCGGTACAGCAGCAACAAGCCTTATATACTTATGAAATAATTGTTGGCAGTGGTTCTTGCTGCGAAGAAGTGGAGCAACTACCTCCAAGGGAGATCCTTCATCATTAAACAGACCAACAAGCTCTAAATCACCTCTTGGAGCAACAACTAAACACCATGACACAATAAAATATTACATCTAAACCGCTTCGCTATGACTACAAGGTACAGTACAAAAGGAGGGCTGAGAACAAGGTTGTGGATTCTTTATCCAAATTTAGCTCCAAGACTGGTTGACAATGCTGCAGTATGTCTATTGGCAAGGTAGAATGGGTAGAAGAAATACTAAACAGATATGCCAATGATCACTCCATCAAAGAAATCATACAATCCAAGACCATCAGCCCTGACTCTTACCCTGAATACGAGCTATTGAATGGGTTACTAAAGAAGAAAGGAAAATTGTGCATGGATAGTTACCCCTTCCTACGGCAGAAGATCAATACTGCATTCCATGATTCTTCCATGGGGAGTCATTCTGGCATTTAAGCCACTTTGAATAGGATCAAGCTGTATTTTCAATAGAGTGGGATGAAGAAGGTTGTTGAGAATTGGATAAACTCTTGTGATGTGTGCTCAGGCAGTAAGCCTGATCCGTCATCTCATACGTGATTACTACAAAACCTAGAAATCGCTCCTTACCCGTGGCACATCATCAAATTGGACTATCGAGGGACTCCCTAAATCTGATGGACGCAGCATAATTCTGGTGATTGTTGATAGATTTAGCAAATATGCCATTGCTCACCCTTACACAGCTGAATCCATGGCAAAACTCTTATTGGATCATATCTACAAACTACATGGGATGCCTACAGAGATTATATCAGACCGTGATAAGATATTTACTAGCGGGTTTTGGTCTGAAATAATGAAGTTGGTTGGCATGAAACTAGCTCTTAGCTCCTCCTATCACCCTCAGACAGATGGTCAGACTGAAAGGGTTAATCGCTGCCTAGAAACCTACCAAAGGTGTATGTGCTCCCAGGGCCCTCATTCATGAAGCAGATGGTTATCTCTTCTGAATTTTGGTATAATATCACATATCATCCCAGTGCAAAGATGTCCCATTTTAGATCTTTGTACGAGTATGAGGAAAAACATATCCCTCTTCCTACTAATCATCTATCAAGGTTGGCGACAGTGACTGAATTTTAGAAAGAGAGGGAGAAAGTGCAGGAATTACCTAGGGAAAATCTTATGATGGCTAGACACAAAATAAAATCATAATTGCAGATAGAGGGAGGAAAGAATGTCACAATAATGTTGGGGATTAAGTGTATCTCAAATTGCACCCATATTGTCAAAATTCAGTGCGATTCATGCATAACATGAAATTGTCCCCCCATATTGTCAAAAATTTGGAACTCGCCATCATTGGCTGCTTTGGGAGTTTTCCTCGTGCTACTTTCTCGGCTATGGAGAACAAGGATCGTTTGAAGGAGGGGGCAATGTTAATGTGCCCACGGGTGATTGACAATGATCAATTGAAGCCTTGGGCAAGGAAGAAGAGGAAATCCAACAGAGTAAGCGAAGGAGAGTTTCAGATGATGAAGTACGAAGGAAGGGACAGTTAGAATTTTGTCAGTTAAGCTTGTCTTTTGTAACCTGTTGCTATTTAAGATTTGTATGTAATAATTGAAAACGTGGCGCGACTTTCATTACCATAGAGAAACCCACTATATGACATTTTGTGATCTATCTTTGGAAGTCATGAAATGAAACGCTTCCACTCTCTCTGACTCATTCTCTCCTCCCTAAACCAATTCTTCTACTCTCTTCTTCTCCCTCTATCCTTCTCGGGTCTTCTCACCCTCTCAAACTCTTCTCGCTACAGTGTTCTTTCTAACGTGAGGCGTTACAGTTTCCCGGCAGAAACTCAATGAGTAAAGGAATGTCCTAACTTTAACCAGAACCTTCCCACCATGGAGTTGGTTGCAGATCCTCAAGATGGCGTGTCCTCTTGTCCCTTCATCCCCCGTATAGCATCTCCAAATCCGTGATTGGGTAATAGCTTCTTTGAGGGCGGTTTTAATGAATTCGTTCCCAGAGAAACAATATTCATCTCTGCAGGATTGGTCTTGCAAGGAAAAAAGGAGCAAGAAACTGGTGATGAAGGCAGTTGAGAATCAGGCGAAAAGTGGCTAAGTATGAGTACTGATGAATAATAGGAGAAGTCGCAGTTTGGCTGTTGGCGATTTCTTTAGCAGCATTAGTCGTCGTATTACTTTACTAATCGTTGTAATCGTGGTTAATCGTACTTAGTTTGATTATGTTTTCTAGGGCAGTATAAATGTTGTAATCGCCGCACGTTATCGGTCATGAATGAGAATATTGCGATTTCCTCTTCTTCTCTGTTTCCTCACCAATTCTCCGCCGACAATATACAGGAATCCTTGTAACGATTAACTAGATTGTTACAACTAGTATCAGAGCAAGGTTATCTGGAGATCCAACCCTTCAAGATAGCTAAGTGGAAAGGACGTCGTTCACAACTAAGAGTCACGCCCATGTCTCGCTCTACCATGGATGATGACAAAATGGCAGAGAACTCACATGTGCAACTCGATACTGATTTAGGGAAGAAACCAATGGGTTCAGATTACTTTGCTGATTTGGATACTGGACAATCTCCTAATGAACGAACCTAGAAGCTTAAGCAAGAAGTAAAGTTCACCAAAATTCGCCTCGAGCAGATTTCCAACACTATGAATGATAACACAGAGTGGTTCAAAACACAGATCTCGCGGTCAGAACAATCGATGATCCTATTCCAACAACGAATGGAAAAACAGATGAACATGATGAAAGAGGCATTTCACAGGCAGAACATGGGAAAATCTATTTTAGGAGAGCACCATAAGGCGCAAACGAATCAGTCAGGAAGCAAGATTCGTCCTAACACCAATCAATTTCCAGCTCCAATTAATAATAATGCCCAACTAGATGTGGAAATGGAAGAGTATAACTATGATGACGTGAGAAGAGTAAGAAGAGTTAAGATGCCTTACACGGATTTCCCAATGTTCACTGGAATCAATCCTCATTCGTGGGTCGAGAGATATGGGGCATACTTCTTGATATACAATAGAATATATGAGTATGAGAAGGTCAAATTGGCGAGAATGCACTTTGAAGAAGATGCGGATGAATGGTACCGCAGCTTGTGAATCCTAAGCCTACGGACTGGGAAAGATTCATTGCTGCTACACTCATTAGGTTTGATACTGAAGATCCAGATAACTTATTGGAAGATTTTATGTGTCTCAAGAAAGGCCAAAATGAAAACTTACCAGAGTTATTAAGAAGATTTGACCCCCTAGTTACTGCGGTTTCAAATGCTTACCCGGAGTTTGGGGAAATCTTTTACAAAGAGAAGTTTATTGGTTGTTTGAAGTTTGAACTGAGGTCAGCTGTTAGAGATGACGGCCCAACCACACTACTGCAAGCTATAACTTCTGCAAAGAGGTAGGAAAGGAAGGTCAATTACTTTGTAGAGACACTAATTGCTGGAGCAGTCCAGAAGATAGCTGAAAGACCATTGCACAGGACGGCCACACCTGCTCCAACCAAGGCTAAGGCACCTATTCCTATGGAGATTCTTGACAGATGCTGACATGAAGGAAAGGTTCAAAAAGAAGTTATGTTACAAATGCGGAGCTCATTTTGCACCAGGTCATCGTTGCAAAACCAAGATCTTTGTGATGCAATCTGAGCCTGAAGAGGAGCTAGCTAAGGTAAATTATGATAAGCAAGGGTTTACCCCAATTGAAGATTCGACAGTGGAAGTTGTGAATGAAGGGAGTTTGTCCCTTAATGCCATATGTGGTAACAACAATGTGAATACTTACCGTGTGAAAGGGTGGTTCAAAGGGGAGCCTATTCAGATACTATTTGATAGTGGCAGCAGTCACTGTTTCATAGATGAGAAATTTGCTGAGAAAATGAATTGTTAGATGGAGTATGTGAAACCAATGATGGTAGAGGTAGCGGATGGATCAAGGAGATGTAGTGAAGTGAAATGCAGCAGATTCAAGTGGTTGATGCAGGGTGTGGAGTTCACCTGCATTCCCAGAACCTTTCCGTTGCACAGTTATGACTTAATCCTCGGAGGGGATTGGCTTAAGCTATATGGATCCGCACTCTACAATTATGAGAGAATGGAGATAACCATAATCAAGGATGGTGAACCTCTGCAGATTCAACCTTACAAGGGGAAGGATGAATTTAAGATCATACCTGCTAAGAAAATGCTTAAGTTGATCAACAGTGGTGGAGCCTATGTAGTAGGTAAGATGTATGCAGATCCGACAGATGGGAATTGTGATGTGATTCATGCTAAAATTTGCATTATGGAGACAAAGGAATGGGTAACATCCACTTTTAAGAAAGATGCTGATGGCAAGGTAAAACTTGTTGATGATCAGGCTTCAACAATGAGTCATAGTGAAGCAGGGGAGTTGCAGAAACTATTAAGACAGTTCACAGACATATTCTCAGAACCAACTACTCTACCACCCGCTCGAGAAGTTGAACACACTATATCTCTGGTAGCCGGAGCCACAGTCAAGAGACAAGTACCCTACAGAGCACCTAATTATTAGAAAAATGAGATTGAAAAAATAGTAGGGGAGTTGTTGGATTCAGGCTTAATACAGAAGAGGCACAGCCCATTTGCATCTCCGGTGTTGTTGGTGAAAAGGAAGGATGGAGGGTGGAGAATGTGCGTGGATTACCGCTACTTGAACAACTTGACTATCAAGAGTAAGTACCCCATACCCATGATTGATGAACTTATTGATGAGCTTCACAGTGCTACTTGGTTTAGTAAGCTAGACCTCAAGGCTGGTTATTTCCAGATAAGGATGGCCGAGAAGGACAGATATCTCAGCAGCTTTGTCACGCACCAAGGGCAATTCGAATTTCTAGTTATGCCCTTTGGCTTGTGCAATGCACCAGCCACATTCCAATGTCTTATGAATCAGGTTTTTGCCTTGTTCCTTCGCAAATTTGTATTGGTTTTCTTTGATGACATTTTGATCTATAGCAAGAATTGGATTGATCACATCAGACATGTTGAAGCATTGCTGTTAACTATGAGAGAGCATTAATTGTTTGCCAAGAGATCAAAGTGCTCTTTTGGCAGAAATCAATAGATCATCTCGGCCATGTGATCTTGGAACAAGGGGTGGCCACTATCCATCTAAAGTGGAGGCCATGAGGAATTGGTAGCAACCAAAGTCTTTGAAATCACTGAGGGGTTTCTTAGGACTTACTGGATACTACCGTAAGTTCATCAAGAACTACGGTGCAATAAGTAGGCCACTGAGAAGATTATTGAAGAAGGATTCCTTTAAGTGGGATGAAGAAGCCACCACTGCCTTTAACACTCTGAAGGAGACCATGTGTGCAGCCCCTGTACTCAACTTACCTAAATTTGACTCTCAGTTCATTATTGAATCAGGCGCCAGTGATTATGGTATAGGTGCTTTCCTTACTCAAGGGGGCCGACCTATAGCATATTTCAGCAAGTCTTTAGGGGTGAAACAACAAGGATTATCAACTTACGAAAAGGAACTCCTAGCAGTGGTGTTGTCAGTCAAAAAATAGAGTGGTTATTTCTTGGGTTCCCCCTTCATCATCCGCACAGACCAGCAAGCACTAGGGCACCTTCTGGAGCATAGACTACATACTATAACTCAGCAGAAACAAGCCACGAAACTGCTTGGCTATGATTATGTAGTGCAGTATAAGAAAGGAGCTGAGAACAAGATTGCGGATGCTCTGTCCAGATTCGTTCCTGACATATCACCTGTCTGTTGCAGTGTGTCTGAAGTCAAGGCAGATTGGTTACAAGAGATAGCAGACAGCTACTCATCGGATGATCTCTACTCTTCCATTGTTCAAGCTAAGGCAGTTAACCAAGATCACTACCCAGACTATAAGTTGCAGAATGGGGTATTGAGGCTCAATGGAAGAATCTGCGTGGGAGAGGGAACTGGCTTAAGAAGCAGCATCATACTATTGTTCCATGACTCACCCTTGGGAGGTCACTCAGGCATCCAAGCCACCCTAAACCGCATCAAGACCTACTTCTACTGGCCATGCCTTAAAGCAGCAGTGGAAGAATTGGTGAAAGGTTGTGTTGTCTGTGCTGGGAGCAAGGCTGACATTTCATCACAAGTTGTCCTACTACAACCACTTCCTATCCCTGCTACCCCTTAGTCCAGCATCAGCATGGACTTCATTGAATGATTACCAAAATCCGAAGGTAAACAGATTATCTTTGTAGTTGTTGACAGATTGAGTAAATACAGTCACTTGCTTCCTATGGTACATCCTTATTCTGCTGAAACGGTTGCTAAGCTCTTCTTGGATCACATCTACAAACTTCACGGGTTACCCCAAGAGATTGTATCTGACCGGGATAAAGTGTTCAACAGTCAGTTCTGGAGAGAGCTGATGAAACTGTCTGGTGTGAAACTTGCTCTTAGTTCCGCCTACCATCCTCAATCCGATGGGCAAACTGAGCAAGTTAACAGATGTTTAGAGACTTACTTGCAATGTATGTGCTCCCAGAAGCCTCACAATTGGTCTAAATAGCTGCCATTAGCCGAATTCCGGTATAACACCACATGCCATTCAAGTATCAAGATGACACCCTTCAAGGCCCTTTATGGGTATGATCCACGGCACATACCCCTGCCCTTGACTGCTAATGGTATTAGGGTGGAAGTCAAGGATTTCTTACAGCAGAAGGAGGAAGTGCAAGCTTTGATCAAACAGAATTTATCCATGGCAGTTGAGAGGATGAAAATGAATGCATACAAGAGGAGGGTTGAGAGAAGTTTTGATGTTGGTGATGAAGTCTATCCTAAGTTGCATCCATATAGACAGAATTTACTGCAGTTCAGAC
Organism: Pinguicula moranensis; assembly: GCA_028565015.1. Lineage (NCBI taxonomy): Eukaryota > Viridiplantae > Streptophyta > Magnoliopsida > Lamiales > Lentibulariaceae > Pinguicula > Pinguicula moranensis. The sequence continues at coordinate 15,191 of JAOWBN010235695.1, forward strand.
GTAACATGAAGCTCTCCCCACGCTATTATGGTCCCTATAAAATAGTGGAGAAGGTTGGTACGGTGGCTTACAAGTTGAGATTGCCAGAACGGAGCAAAATACACCTTGTATTTCATGTTTCCCTACTCAAGGAAAAGCTGAAAGGTCGTGAGTTGCTAGCTGGTGATCCTCCAGCTATGAAGGAAGATGGGAGTTATGTAATCACTCCTGAGTAGGTGTTGGACACACGGATGAAGCCAGGGAAGAATGGTCTGGTTGCACAGATGCTGATACAATGTAGTGGATCGAAGAGGGGGCAAGCTACCTGGGAGGATGCTACTCTCATTCACAAGCACTTCCCTCTTCTGCAACCTTGTGGACAAGGTATAAAAAAAGGAGCGGGAGATGTAATGACTTCGTTCCCGGGGAAACAATATCCATCTCTGCAGGATTGGTCTTGCAAGGAAAAAGGAACAAGAAACTGGTGATGAAGGCAGTTGAGAATCAGGCGAAATTGTCTAAGTATGAGTACTGATGAATAATAGGAGAAGTAGCAGTTTGGTTGTTGGCGATTTCTTTAGTGGCATTAGTCATTTTATTACTTTACTAATCGTTGTAATCGTGGTTAATCGTACTTAGTTTGATTACGTTTTCTAGGGCAGTATAAATGTTGTAATCGCCACACGTTATCGGTCATGAATGAGAATATTGTGATTCCCTCTCTTCTTCCTTTGTTCTTCTCGAATATTCCCTCTTCTTCTCTGTTTCCTCACCAATTCTCCGCCGTCAATACACCGTAATCTTTGTAACGATTAACTAGATCGTTACAGCGGTGCTCCGCCCACGTCCTGTTCCTTGGCTAATTACAAGCATTGCATTTTACACATAAACCAAAAATAGTTCACGCATGCTTTACTAAAATTTTCATCATCAATTTCCAGAAACAGGATGATTTTGGATGATCCAAGGCTTTACTCAAAGAATTACGTTCTCGATGGTTTTGTTGCAGCTTCGCAGCGACGGCTCCTCCTCGACAACTTCAGGTAGCTCCAACGTGACATCTTCTTTCTTCGCCTCTGTCCTCCTCTTTCTTTCTCCTTCCTTCCCCTTTTTTTTTCTCTGAATTCTTTCTGTATCTGGTGGTGTGCGTTTTGCTTCTCATTTCTTGTCCTTCTATAGAGAGCTTTGTCTATCGGATTGTGACTCAAGGTTCGAGTTCACACCCAATTCACCAATCCAGAATCTTTGGTTTAAATGTTTGTTGTTGATCCATGCCTGCCTCCCCTCTTCTGATTCTCTCTTAGATTGAGTTATCACATTGTCTCGTATATAGCTATGATTCCGTCTCATATGCCCGCTCCGTGAAATTTGTCGATCAAATTTCTCAAATTTATCACCTTTGTATCTTCTTCAGGAACTTTCTCCCTCGCGTCCTTGTCTTTTCTTCCTGCGCGATTTGTGTGGATTTGGCTATATTGTCATCGTACTTCGTTTACCCATTTTTTTTATTTCGTTTCAGCTGCTCCGTGAAACCCGGCTAAAGAATAATTTCTCAAGTCTATTGACTCGGCTTAATTCTAGGACGTTCCCCCTTAATTTGGACTTGCATTCCTGGAATGAAATCTGCCCACCTGATCCTACCTGGGCTTAAATTGAGGCTACCCCATTGAGCCCAATCGTGACTTGATCTTTAATTAAGCTTTAGTTGGGTATCCTAATTGGATTTACTCATAAACCTCAATCTTCTCGAGATTAATTCCAAAGTTGATTGAATCCATCAAATTTCATTTCACAAGAAATGAAGGATTGCTTAGTAATAGTTAAATGCTCTCCGTACATTTTTGCGAGAATTGTTCACCAAAGCCCTTGTTGCTGAAGAAGTCTCCTCTTCGCTGGACAACCACCACCGAATCTGCCTTTTGTATATCGTTCAGGTGAGCTCGACGGTAGGGCACTTTCCAGGGGGGATTGCTCTAGGTTTGAGGTTTGAGGTGGGGGGTGTAAGTATTGAACTCCATCGGTACTGGTACTCCACTTATGGATGAAGATCTACCCCTGAAATAAGATGAGGAGGTCATCCTAGCAGATTCAAAAATTGAGACAAACGGAAAGGCAAAAAATGACTGGACACTTGTGGATAATCGTAAGAAGAGGCACACAAATTTCAGGGAGTGAAGGGATGATATCTTAGAAGGAACAAGACCGCTATCCCCTTATATGTTACGGCTATGCAAGAAGTCTATTTCATTCTATTTCACGAACTATCCGCCATCGTGGAGTAAGGAGGATGTGGAAGGTATTTTCTGCATATGGTGTAGTGAGTGATATTCATACTCCAGCGAAGGCAACACTCTCTGGACAACATTTTGGCTTTGTAAGATATCTCAAATCTTGGGTTAGTACTGATTTATTGGAAAAGCTGAGGTGCAGATGGGTTGGTTCATTCTAGCTCAAAGTGAATGAAGCTAAACAGGGTAAAACTACTCTGCCAGACGGAAATATTAAGGCTCATTTGGAGAAGACACAATATGCCTCTACGGAAGTTGAAGTTCAAGATGAGCCAATTAAGTTTAGCCCAAAGCCAGAATCATCGTAGTGGTTATCAAGGTGCCTCATTGGTCTCCCTACTCCGGAAATTGGCATTGGCAATTTGAATAAAATACTAGCTGAGGAAGGTTATGACGGTAGTGAGGCGGTGAGGCTTGAAGGGGGAGAGGTTCTGGTCAAGCTGAAGAATATAGATGATCAAAAGAAGTTGCTAACTGATGAAAAAGTACTGCAGTCAAACTAAATCTGCATATGTTGAGCCCTTGGAAAAATGTTGAACGGGAAAATGGCGCGATCAGTTTGGCTGCAAATAAGGGGATCACCATTACACTGTTGGTGTGATGAATTCTTTTAAGCTAATGCTAATCGACTTGGATCCCTGATTCTAGTAGGTGAGAAAACGTTGAAACAATCTGAACTCCAGTATGGCCATATTAATGTTCTTACAAACTAAATCTCGTATCTGCCAGACTCTGCAAATTGAGATGGACAGTGAGTCCTTTAGCATACAAGTTACAGAGGAAGAGGACGTTTTTCAGGGTTGGAGACAGATGCAAAGAGAAAGAATTGACCAACAATGGCCTGCACTGGGTTAGTTGCCAATAGGACCTGTCGGAGGAAAGATGAAGTTTTCGTGCCTGGAAACAACAAGAGGTGACAAATTCTTTGAAAGTACTGGAAAATGTATCACTTCCCAATGAAGTTGACTTTGTGAGAGGAGAATCTTTGAGGACAATCTTAGACAACCAAAGTAGTAAGGAAATGAGTACAGTTGGTAAGGTGATGACTTCAAGGACAGAGTTAGCAACAGAAATTAGTGAAAGCATACCAGTTATTGATGTACAAGTAAATGAATCTGGACAAAACATCTTCAGCATAAAAAGTCATGCAGTGAGAGAAATTGGAACAGAAAGAGATCTTGGACAAATTCGTTCTTCAGATTCAATTAGTCCAATTAGTCCAACTAGCTTCGCTCACAGTGGTAAATACTCTGCCTTGATTGTTATGCAGACATAACTAAATGAGGAGGCTTAGAGAAGTCCAAGTATAGTAAAGATAGGAAGCTAGCAGATTCAGATACGATTATGAGTATGTCTCAAGAATCAGACCCTTTTGATCTTGCTCCTCTAATATGTTTAACCCCGAACTCATTGGCAAAAATGAAAGAGGAGATCTATGTCCCGTTTGGCTGGGTTGTAGATTCAGTAACTAAATTACGTGAGCATACGCGTTGAATCCAAAACTCAAGTAGCAATCTGGAAGTTACTAAACCTACTTTTCAAACTCAATCTGAAAAAATCCTGGACCTGGCAGTAGCTTTGAGGGTCTCCTCTAATACCTCAAGAGAATTTATGCTACGACGCTTGGAAGCCATGAATGAAAGAGATATGTCTATGGCAGTGAGCACTACTAATCAGTCTCGACCATTCTTTCTACCTCGTCAATAAGATGAGATTATTGTCCTATAATATAAGAGGTTTTAGAATGGCTCAAAAGGAATATGAGATAAAGGAATTTGTCAGGATTCATCAGGTAGACCTTAATTGTATACATGAAACGAAAATGTCTTCAACAGATGCTAAATTCTCTAGGTAACTGTGGCCTAATGAAGATTTTGGTTGGAGTAGCAATGATGCAACAGGTAGTTCTGGCAGATTATTATGTGTATGGCAAAAAGAAAAGTTTAGACTCAGGAGCCAAACTTCTGTATGGATTTCTTATGCTGGAGGGACTCTGGGTAGCGGAAGCACAGATGGGGAAGATATTTAACATTTATACCCCCTGTACTTCGAGAGGAAAAAGAGATCTTTGGGCTAGTTTAAGATCAATTATACCAGTGGCTCTGCAGGACAGGTGGTGTGTGGTAGGAGACTTTAACGCAACAAGATCATCAGAGGAAAGACGGAGTAGAGCAAATGTGTCTGTTTGGGATATGAGTGATTTCAATAAGTTTATACAAGATACAGAACTAGTTGATCTTCCTATTCAGAAAATGCGATATACTTGCATCACAAGGGGTGGATCCTGCTGTAGCAAACTGCTGGACAGGTTCTTACTATCTGAGTCCTTGCTTCAGCAGTGGCCGGATTTGTATCAGTACAGCCTAGAAAGAACATGGTCTGATCACAGACCAATACTCCTCAAAGCTGAAACACTGAACTGGGGACCAAAAATATGGAGAAACTTAAATAGTTGGGAATCACATGAGGACTTTGCTGAATTGGTTCGGTCATCCTGGTTATCACTTCAAGTAACAGGTCATTATAGCTATATTTTATGTGAAAAGCTCAAGCAGTTGAGGCTGATATTTAATGAATGGAATAAAAATAACTATGGAAACATTGACTACAAAATCAAAAGCCTCAAAGCCTAGATAAATGTTTTAGATGATAACATAGAAACAGGAAGTCCATCTGAAGCTGAAAGAATGCAAAGGCTGGAATTGTGGCAGCAATTGCAGTGTTCTCTGCAAGATAAAGAAAAGATACTCATGCAAAAATCTAGACTGAACTGGATCAAGGATGGGGATAATAACTCACGGTTTTTCCATGATAAGGTAAACAACCGAAGAAGATTAAATAGTTTGAGAGGTTTATATCTTGCAGCAAAAATCAAAGCAGGGATCACTAACTATTTCTCATCTCTTGTCTCAAGTGGAAGATGGAACAGACCTACTATTGACCTTACTCCAAATGCAAAGTTAGCAGCAGCAGATAACTCCTTATTATCTGAATTTTCTAAAAGTGAAATAATGGCAACTGTCTGGAATTGTTTAACTTCAAAAAGCCCCAGTCCGGATGGTTTCAACTTCATGTTTATTCAAAAACACTGGGAAGTGATCAAATATGACTACGTATATTTTATCAAAGAGTTCTATCGATACGATCGACTATAAGGCAATGAATGCTACATTCATTACACTTGCTCCTAAACTCCTGAATTCAGTAGAGCTAGATCATTTTAGGCCAATTTCATTGGTTGGAAGTGGATATAAAGTCCTATCTAAGTTGCTGGCAAACCATTCGAAAATTGTGATGGGGAAAATCATATCAAACAACCAAACAAATTTTATTCAAGGAAGAAAAATCTTGGACGGTATATTAATAGCAAATGAGGCTATTCACTCTGCAAAGAAGAGAAAGAAATCTGTGATGATGATGAAGGGATACTTTGCAAAAGCATTTGACTCCGTGGGGTGGGATTTTTTGTGGAATGTACAAGTTTGGATTTCACCCAATATGGATAGAGTGGATTAAAGAATGTGTATCAACAGCACATGCAGCGGTGATCGTGAACAGAAGCAGTGCAGGTGAGTTCAAACTTCATAGGGGGTTGAAGCAAGGTTATCCTTTATCTCCATTACTATTCTTAATAGTTGTTGAAGGTTTGAGTATGCTGATCAAGAAGGCTTCCCAGATAAGGAAACTTACTTACTTTAAAGTTGGAAGTGAGATGTTAACTCATCTGCAGTATGCGGATGATACTCTTTTATTTGCAGTGGGAACAACTGAGAATATGCTGACAATTAAAGGTATTCTGCGGATATTTGAGCTTGTTTCAGGTTTGATAATGAATTTTTCAAAGAGTAAACTATATGGATTGAATGTAGCTTCAGACACTCTAGCAATATTTGCTCGGACTCTATCCTGTCAATCAGTGACATTACCCTTTATTTATCTGGGCTTGCCTATCGGAGACAAACCGCGCAGGTTGAAGATGTGGAAAAAGGTGATAGATGTGATTGAAAAGAGAGTGCTTAAATGGGAAAACAAGACACTTTCTTTTGCAGGAAAAGTTACTCTAGTGAAATCAGTGCTCTCTTGTTTACCAGTTTATTATATGTCCCTATTTCAGGCCCCAAAATCAGTGATCAAGAAAGTTGAACAATGACCCCTCGATTAAGAAAGACGTTAGATAACCCCACGCAATACACATTCATCACCCAAAATTATGAATATCTCAGATTACTGAACTAATACTATATGACTTTGCTGATGAAACAAACACAATCCATCCAGCAAGATAATATAGGTCGAGTCCAATATTCATGTACCTTGTACACTCATAATTCATGCGATTAAACAGATACCTCGTATCAATGATCTATAAAACATGATCATGCATTAATCCACATGCGAGTCAATTTAGTCATCTAGTTGTTCCCTTGCTAATGACTTTTTAAGGCTAAGGACTAATTTAAAGTTTGATAAAATTATTGAGTTTCACAATTTGAGTCATCAACCCAAATGATCCATAATATATATATATATATATATGTATATGTATATTTACAAAACTCAAGGAATAAAATGATTTTCATCATTCAGTATACAGAAAACTAACAAGAGCACAATGTTGTCACAAAACTAACAAACCATCCCTATCTGCAACTCCACCTGCTGCTTTTCTCCTAGCATTCTTGCCATCCTTTCCACCTCTATATCAGATTAAAGCTCATAGCTCTACAAGATATAGCCTCTTCCTCTGCCTTTTCTCTTTCCTTTGCTGAATTTTCCCACCTTTTTAACTATCAAACTTGTTGCATCCAATTTCATTTTCTGGCGTACTCAAGTGAGCCTTTTATTTCTAAACCACTGTCTTCTTGGTTATGTTGAGGGAACTGTTACCGAACCACCGGTACAGGATCCTACTAATCCGACAAAGCCGAATTTGGCTCATGATGCTTGGCAAGTTTCTACTCCCTATCGATTTCCTCTCTCACTGACGAGGCTCATGGTATTATTGTCGGCAAATTGATTGCTCAAGATATCTAATCAACGCTTGAGCAAGGGTTTAGTCACTCTGGCACCTCCCATGAGATTGGACTCCGGGATGAACTCTAGCAATTGCATTGTAGTCCTCGCTCCATCAAGGATTATGCTCGTCAATTCTTGATCAAAGTCAATGGGTCATTAACGGCCTTGGACCTATGTCAAAAGGCTATCCCAAGACCCTTTGCCCTCGATTCGCGACATCATCACTAGGGTTAAAAAATTTCAAGCCCTCTACCATCTGATTGTCCCTGGTGTCGCATCTCCGGCTATTGCATTTGTTACATCTATTGCTCTACTCTCCTCGGCGCATATTCCTCCTCTGAAGACTACTCCGAGCCCTGTCTTGCCCCCCCCACCTTTCGACTTCTTGATCTGGATTTTCTTCAATCGCCACCTCGGCTGTACCTCAAGTGTATGCCTCATCGTTGCCTATTCTGCAAGCCTTGATGCCCGTGCTGTATTTCTCTTCTTGGTCAGTACCCTCCGGGCGATGATTTCTTGCATAGCCGTGATCGTAGTCACGACTACCGAGAGCTCCACTATACAATTTGCTGGGAGTATAGGTACTATGTGAATGCATGTCGCTCGCCCTATTCTTCCTTTACCTTCGTTGGTACCGTTGCTGAAGCCCACGTTGCTGCCATGGTTTTCTCGTTAGCTTCTAGTTCAATCGTTGTCCATGCTATTGGTGGATTCCATTTTCCTTGCGCTCACTCATATAGGCCGCACATGGAATTCGTGGAGTTGGTGGACCTTTTTATGGCGCAATTCCTTCCTCTAAAACTTCTTCCCCAACCAAGAATAGTCATCGGACTTCTAATGGTGGACCTTATTTTGGGCCTCTAGCCCAGTCGGCGGACAAATTTATTCTAGGCTAGCTCCTGCATTTGCACAACCTGGCAAAAATCATTTTGGGCCGCCCCTGGACATGCCCAGTCCGGTGACTTTTTTCTGGAGCAACTTATTCTGTGTCTGCTGCAACATATGCCAATATAGTTGTCACTCATTTTTCTGGGTTACACTTTGGACAACCTACTATTGGGCCTCCGATTCAATTTGGGTATATTTCAATTGGATTTTTTGGGTTTCCTGTCTCACAAAATTCTTCTTGGTTTATTTGACCAACCTCACATGGGCCTTCTCGAGTGGATCATTTTCCTAGGCTCCCACCTATTGCCTTGGAAGACCCCATAGTCAGTCTTTGTCGTCTAGCCTACTTGATCCTTTGCCATCTCCGGCTGCCGCTTTGGTCACTCCTCCAGCTAGATATGGGCATTTTCAACCGGAAACCGGCTAACCGTCGGTTTTTGGACCGGCTAAAACCGGCGGTTTTTAAAACCGAAGGTTTTTAAACCGGCGGTTTTGCAAACCGGAGGTTTTAAAAACCGGAGGTTACAAAACCGGAGGTTTGAATAAAAAAAATCAAAAATATTAAAACCACCGGTTTCCAGAGGTTTCAACCGGCCGGAACCGGCCGGAATATTTTTCCAAAAAAAATGATTTCAATCGGTCAAAACCGCCGCCCGGCGGTTTCTGGCGGTTTTTCCGGCGAAAAACCGTCGGAAAACCGGCGGAAAAGTGGCATATTTTGTTTTTTGATTTTTTTTGTATTTTAGGGTTTAGGGTTTAGAGTTTTTAGGGTGTGAAAAGTTATAAAAATCATAAACTTATAT
>JAOWBN010235696.1:0-12345 GCA_028565015.1 Pinguicula moranensis
ACTTATTTCGCAAATCGAGGTGATTATAAGCACAAGTATAAGTATAAGGACCCTGCGCAAAACACCCCCTTAATTATCCGTAGAGCCCCCCCAAAACATAGGGAGCCGAACAATTAGGCTTTCAGCTTCACTTAATTTCTTACAAAGTCAAAATTAAATTATTTATATTTATATAAATACATCAAGAGACAACAGCACGATGCACACATAAAGCTGAGAGTGAGATCTCAGATCTGTAAATCATAATTCTTATTAATTTATAGCTAGAATAGAAAGATCAAGCGTGTGGCTGGACGATTGATTTAAAGGCAATAGAGGAATCTTTGGTTTCGGACCCGTGACGAGGAACTTTGTCAAACAAGAGCTGCGTGCTGCCCCATTTTATCTTCGCCTCGGATCTCGTGTGGTCTGCTTGCTCTGCATTCTGATAGGAGGGCGGCGGAGAACGACGGTTGTGGCGGCGAAAGTTTAAGCTATGGATGAAGCAATGCAGAGGGTTGCTGGTAGCTGATCTGGGACCCACATAGCTCGTGCAGTCTGATCTGCTTCTTCCTGTAATTTGTAGGTTGGCTTTTCTTGGGTTTCAGTTTTCTTTTATTTTTGGGCTGAGATGGAAATTATCTACCTTTTTTCTGGCTTTGGGACATTGAATCCTTATTTTTTTTGTTTGGATATTTCACTACTTTTTTGTATTTTCGGTTGAGCTAGAGCTGAAGATTGGCAGCGTGGGGCGAGGAACATAAGAAATTGGGAAATTTGAGAACAAAGTTCTGATCTTGTTGTTAGATGGCAGCAAGATTTCGATTTTCATGATAAAGCCTTTTCATTTCCGGGATTGTACTTCTCGCCATCTATACATCCAAGCATTTTGACATTTGGGTTTACTCATCTATTCTATGAATTTGATTCGTCGTCTGTTCTTTAATTTTTGGTTAATCCAACCTTTCTTCACTAATTTCTTGCGAGAAGGATTGGACATGAAACTATGTGCTAGATCTGTTACAAAAACGAATTGAATTGATGGGGAAAAGCTTCGTTCTTTTGTTTTCATTTTTTTCTCTGTTTTTTTCTGCTCACATGAGTTATGTTCTGATAATGACTTCTTCATATTTGTATGAAGATAAGAAACCGGTTTGTGATTCTGTAAGATGTCATTCAAGAGCATTGTGCGTGAGCTAAAGGAGATTAAAGACGGGTTTGGGAGCATGTCAATGCAAGGAGTTGAGGGTAAGCATTGGCGCAGCCGAACAGGATCCTATATAGCCCCTGATGTAGCTCCTTCTGAAATGGAGGGTAAATTCGTCTTTTTCAACTACAAAACCTAATTCCAGACGCAGTGCCGCGCGTGAAAAATTATCGGGGGCAGTGGGGTTATTTTTGAATGTACAAGGGGGTAAAGTGGCTCTTTCTAAAGTACAGGGGAGTAAATTGACTAATAGGCATAGTACAGGGGGGCTAATGGCATTTTGCTCCCCTTTTCTTTCCCTTTGCTTTTGCTTTCCGTAAGAATCAATTTTTCGTACTGTCCTTCCTACAGGCTACAAAGCAAATCATTTGCGCTCCTGCTTTCTCCCAAATTTTTAGTAGTTTCTTGTGTGTATCCATACTTGTATAGCTATACAGCATTACAGTGTGCAGTGTACTCCTTTCGGGAATCTCCTGCTCGATCCTCTTTTGCAGGCGATTCCAAGCAAAGAATGCTCCCTTGGTTATGTGGATCACGCTCAGATCTTCGAGATTTTTGAGATTTTGAGCAATCTTTCCCAACTTCAAACTAGGGAAACTTGATGGGAGCTAATATGCTGTTATTTTTTTTTATGGGTTTTCCGTTGTCTTTCTTCCCTAATGGAGGTACAAGTCAATTTTTTGATACTCGCTTGATAATCTTTACCTTTCTCATACTGCCTGATTTGGATTTACTGTATGCATCTGTGAGTGGTGAAATGTATCGTAATGGCATGCAGTTGATGTCTGGAAAAAAAGGTTGGATCTTGAATGTTTGTGAGGGTTTATCTTTGGAAGGACGATGAAATTTTATTCCTGCTGCGTAAATTCATGCAACTGAATCTTGCAAATAATGGTTTGTGGGTTGTTCTTATTGTAAATCCAGCTCATTTCTCATTGTTTCCTCTTTGTATGTGATAGGTGTGAACATACTCTTGGTATAAGCTTGATGATAGGTGCAACACATTGGTTCTGAATCCTCAGTAACCGCTTTCTCAGTTTCAGGCGTCTGTATGAGTACTGTGATCTCTAAATCTCAGTGATGATTAAAAACATACTGAATTTGATTCCTAGGAAACAAACCAAGTTAGCGGAAAGCCGTGATGGGGGATCCTCTGCTATCCCTGCAAAGGTGTCAAACGCTTCAAGAAGCAATTTTGACACTGGTCACCGGTCAGGCAGTTCGAACACTGTATATTCGATTCCAAATTCCGGTACAAGTTATGGAAACAAACTTAACGATTCATCTAATTCGAAGGTAAATGGGAGTGCAGGAACCGTGCTGTATGAGTTACTTCCTAGTTTTAAAGATGCCCCAAATGCTGAGAGGCAATCCTTGTTTCTCAGAAAGTTGAGCTTGTGTTGTGTAGTATTTGATTTCACTGATCCTGCCAAGAATTTGAAAGAGAAAGACATCAAGAGGCAGACTTTGCTGGAACTTGTTGATTATATCACTTCGGCAAATGGAAAGTTCAATGAGATTTTGATGCAGGAGATCATAAGAATGGTATCCATAAATTTGTTCCGTAATCTCTCTACTCAGCTTCGTGAAAACAAAGCAGTAGAAGGTTTTGATGTGGATGAAGAGGAACCCTTAATGGACCCTGCTTGGCCCCATTTGCAAATTGTCTATGAATTCCTACTCAGATTTGTGGCTTCACCAGAGACTGATGCAAAGCTGGCAAAGCGCTACATTGATCACTCTTTCGTCCTTAGATTATTGGATTTGTTTGATTCAGAAGATCCTAGGGAGAGGGACTACTTAAAGACTGTCCTTCACCGCATATATGGAAAGTTTATGGTGCATCGCCCATTCATCAGGAAGTCAATCAACAACATCTTCTACCGTTTTATTTTGGAAACAGAGAAGCATAATGGGATTGCAGAGCTGCTAGAGATCTTGGGTAGCATTATAAATGGATTTGCATTGCCATTGAAAGAGGAACACAAACTTTTTCTTGTCCGGGCACTCATTCCGCTTCACAAACCCAAATGTGTAAGCATGTACCACCAGCAGCTCTCTTATTGCATCACACAATTCGTGGAGAAGGATTGCAAACTTGCTGATACTGTAATAAGAGGCTTGCTCAAGTATTGGCCAATCACAAACAGTTCCAAGGAGGGCATGTTCTTAGGTGAGCTTGAAGAGGTATTAGAAGCAACTCAGGCCCCAGAGTTCCAGCGTTGTATGGTTCCTTTATTTCGACGGATAGCTCGATGTCTGAGCAGTTCACATTTTCAGGTTTAGTTCCATGAAAAACATCAGCTTATCTCTTTGTCTTCATTGAAGCACAGCACATTCATTTCCTCTTGATCATGCAATTCTACAGGTTGCAGAAAGGGCTCTCTTTTTATGGAACAACGATCATATCGAGAACCTCATCAAACAAAACCGTAAAGTTATACTACCAATAATCTTCCCTGCTCTAGAGAACAACGCCAGAAACCACTGGAACCAAGCAGTGCAGAGCCTGACCCTGAATGTTCGCAAAATCTTCTCCGAGGCAGACCCTGATCTCTTCAAGGAGTGCTTACTCAAGTTCGAAGAAGATGAATCACAAAAAGAAATCACTAAAACAAAACGTGAAGCAGCATGGAAATGCTTGGAGGAAATAGCCACAATGAACATCACAGGCAATGCAGCAGTGCTGCTCCCTCATCACATGACAAGCACTACCCTCCAAACCTGCTGAAGGCAGACTATATACTTCCCCTTGAGCCCTGTGGTACTAATTCATTGTTCCCACTGCGAACAATGGGTGGGATGGATGTCATTGGCTGAATGCAAAATAGATTTTCTTGATTTTCTACACTCTCATGCTTACATTTTTCATCACCATCTGCTCCTGCAGGTTGTAGACGTTGAACGATGCAGCTAACCAATGAATGGGGTTTACCTTAACGTTGTTCTACATCTAGTAACCGAAATGATGTAGAGACCTAGAGTTGTATTGGCTGGTCTGCCATAGAGATTCATGATCAAAGCTTCGGTTTGTGTGATTCAATCTGCAAATGTGTGATTATAGAAGTGGAGAGAAGGGGCTCAGAGTAGGAATCATCTATTGGGAAATGGATATATTCTAGGGTATTAAATGGATTACTTATTTTAAAAAAATTACTTATTTTTTTTAACTGTGCTTTTTTTTCTTCCTAAAAGGTAATTAATTGATATCGGTATTGGATATTTGGTAATGGGTTTTTGATACCCATCATGTACCAAATTTTTCTGGTTTCGGTATTTCTTGGCATTTATAAAAAAATATGAAATATTTTTCTTTATTTATTTTTGGTTTTTTAATATTTATATCATTTTAAAAAAGAAAATAAGAAAATTAGACCACCGTTTAATATTTTAAAAAATAAAAAATATATTTTGGTACTGATTTTTATCGATATCGAATCAATAAAAATTGATATCATACTAAAAATTTTTGGTAATAATTTTTTGTTATATATATCAAAAATTAAAATAACAATTTTCGGTATTGGTATAAGTATAATTGTCGGTACCAATTTTTTATATTTTGATCATCCCTCAAAATTTTTTATATTTTCGGTATTGGTATTGGTATTGGTATTTTATATTTGACGCAATTTATATTGGATCGCAACGAAAACAGCCTTTTTGCATAATTATAAAGGTAATGCCGCGTACATTTACCCTCAGATACCAACTTAGTTGGTAATATACTGAGTATGTTGAGTTAAGTTGAGTTGAATTGAGTTGATGGGGCCATATATTAAACACCAATTTTTACGTATTAAACATAATTTCAATTGTCCATGTGGCAAAGTGTTTTTGATCAAACTAACCCAAATTGCTTTATTAGATAGCTTATGACTTAAAAGACACTTCCCATCCAACCGGAGCCAAAGTACTACAATTGGTCCGAACACTAAACCAAACTCTTCATCAACCGAAGAAGGACCAATCACTGAGTTGTACACGTCATGAGGTACAATCACGCGAAGCGTTCCTCATCATCGTCCCGTAGAAAGCGGTGCACCAGATCCGGCCTCCTGACTTCGCTGGATCCGAGTCAGAAACAAGACAACAAAAACCAGTGCATACCTGTATTTCCTTGTTTGATGATTACTATTTATATTGTTGGCGCTCTCGATTTCAATAGTTGATCTCAAGTTCACGGACCACACGCAGTAGCTGAAGAACCCAACATTCTATTCCATCTGCTTCTCTCCCTAAACGTTGGAGGAATTGGATTGATTTTGAGTTTAATCCAATTTCTTCCACCGGAGAAAGAAACCCTACGGTTTTCAATGTTATGCGATTGGGTTTTTGTTGTTCTTTCCCGTGTGATTCTGTATCTGGAATTGTAGAATTCGTTGTTTTTTTGAGTGGGTACGTCTCGGTTTGGGGAAATGCCAAGCATCGGAGTGAAATTATATAGCGTATTTTTCAAATATATGTTGAAGCATCGGTTGCAAAATCGATTGCAGGGGCCGGATAATGATGCCGCTGGCGCTAGTGGTGGTGGTGGTTCTTTTGGGGTGACATCTAGGCCGGAGGAGGAGACGGCGGCTTCTGCCAAGCCTTCATTCACGGATGGTGTTGCTACCAAAGATATGCATATCGATCCCTTAACATCTCTCTCAGTTAGGATTTTTCTTCCGGATACTTGCCTGCAATTCCCGGATGCAGTAGCGAGGTTTCTCGGGAAGATGAATCCCGGATCTGATCAGAACCAAGCTTCGGATCGTCGCAACAGTCATGGATCGTCTAATAGTGGGATTGTTTCTACCAGCAATGGTAGTGTAGTTGTTAAGCGTGGTCAAAGTATCGATCATCGAAGAAGTAGATATGGTGGTAGTAGTGAAGATGGGACTTTGAAATGCGAGAGTGGAAGTTACAGAGGGTATAACCCGG
This sequence comes from Pinguicula moranensis, assembly GCA_028565015.1. Lineage (NCBI taxonomy): Eukaryota > Viridiplantae > Streptophyta > Magnoliopsida > Lamiales > Lentibulariaceae > Pinguicula > Pinguicula moranensis. The sequence continues at coordinate 6,110 of JAOWBN010235696.1, forward strand.
TTAGGAACAACTGTCGCAGGTTGCCGGTAATGTTGCAGTTTCATGGTGGGGGATTTGTTAGCGGGAGCAATGATTCAGTAGCAAATGATTTCTTCTGTAGGCGGATTGCGAAATTGTGTGATGTGATCGTGTTGGCCGTGGGGTACAGGTTGGCACCAGAAAATAAGTACCCGGCCGCATTTGATGATGGGTTGAAGGTTCTGCATTGGCTTGCAAAGCAGGCGAATTTGGCTGAATGTAGCAAGTCTTTGGGGAGGGGAGGTGGAGCAGATTTGAGGAGGTCTGAGGGTAATTGGCATGTAAAGGATGCTTTTGGAGCTTCATTGGCAGAGCCTTGGTTGACTGCTCATGGGGATCCTTCGAGGTTGGTTTTGATCTCATCCACTTTTCTGATTTATAGATATTGTACTTGTGGATGCACTTAGTCTAAAGTGGAAGCATGTACTTACTCAAAAGAAGTCGTAGCTGTTATGTTGGTTATATTATTCTTATGCTCCTTATCGATGCCTGGTTTTCAGCTTGTTTACCTTTAAACAGAACATAGTCGATGTATTGAATATGTGACTTCAAATTTGGGAATTTGGAAAATTGTAAGTTGAAGCAAAAAATGGATTAGTAATGGGTAAGTCTTAATTTCTGATGTTGCTTGTGTGATCTGTGCTTTTAGCTGGATAAATGAAGCAGCACTGTTTCAGCGGATAGAGGTATGGCATGTTAATGAGCTTCAGCATGTAATTTAGGTAAAATCACTTGGTCCTCTACGTGCATTTTGATGTTTCTGAGTCGTTACAAACATGATAACTGAGGAACTGATGATGGTCACATTTTCCTAGTTTTCTATTTTAGGTCTTTTAAGTTTTTCTAGTCGCTCTCTTTTCTTCTGAAAGAACCTTATTCCTATTTGGACTTTGTATGTAAGCAGGTGTGTTCTTCTTGGGGTGAGCTGTGGAGGGAATATTGCTGATTATGTGGCAAGGAAAGCCGTTGAGGCTGGCAAACTTCTGGACCCTGTAAAGGTTGTTGCTCAGGTCTTGATGTATCCTTTCTTCACGGGTAGTGTGCCTACACACTCAGAAATAAAGCTATCGAACTCCTATTTCTATGACAAAGCCATGAGTGTCCTTGCTTGGAAACTTTTCTTACCTGAGGAGGAATTCAGTCTGGATCACCCTGCTGCCAATCCACTTAATCCAGGCAGAGGAGGCCCTCCTCTGAAACAGATGCCTCCAACTCTGACAGTTGTGGCCGAACACGACTGGATGAGGGATCGGGCCATTGCATACTCGGAAGAGCTCCGTAAGGTAAATGTGGATGCTCCTGTTCTTGAGTACAAGGATGCAGTTCACGAATTCGCCACCCTAGACATGCTTCTGAAGACCCCTCAAGCTCAGGCATGCGCAGAGGACATTGCCATTTGGGTCAAGAAATTCATCTCTCTGCGAGGCCATGAATTCTCATATTGACTTGACTTGGTTGAGTAACATTATAACATACGAGCTCCAAAGTAGGACGTTTGCTCATCATGGAAACAGTGGTTGGTTATGATCTCCGGACAGATCTTTGGTTGAGTAACTTACAGGCTTCAATGGAGGACGTTTGCTCATCATGGAAACAGTGGTTGGTTAAGATCTCTGGACAGATCTTTTTACACGGGTTAATGAAGATAAGGGAAGGTGTTTTCTTCACTCGTATCCTTTTTTTCTTCTGTTGTAAGATAGTGATTTTGCGTAATTAGGAGGAGCTCAAGCGAGTTTGAGGTGTAGCCTTTTTGCTAATCTGATGGTTTATCCATCTTTCTCGATATCATCCATCATCCTTTGTAGTAGAGTTAACAATATTAATATATTACATCACTGTTCGAGGAGAAATGAAAGAGCGTACGAACGAAAACGCACGAAAAATGCACGAATTTGGGTAAAATGACTAAAATACTCTCGTATTGAATTCTGTGTCAGTGTTTAAACGAGAGTATTGTGGTCATTTCAGCCAATTTGTGGGGTTCACGCCCCAAATCGTTCAATTTACGTATCTGAAATAGGAATGAACAAAACACCTAACTCCAATTTCAGGTTGTTTAGAGAAGTGAGATGGATGTATACAACAACAACAGTGTTGTTGTAGAAGGATGTATCATGCATCAATGTCATTGCATTTGTATTTGGGAACGAATTGAATATTTTTCCTTACAGTTAATATATGGGGTGTTTAAATCCGGGATGAGATTCATAAATTTAAATCCGGGATGGAACCTCTAGCTGTAGTGGGAGATTAAAAAATTTAATTTTTTAAATTAAATCAAATATACCAATAAATTTTAAGAAGTGTGAGATATACATAATTAAACTGTTTACTTACCCCGCAGATGAAAGTGGTCAAAAAAAATATAAACTCAATATTATTTCTGTAACTACGAGGGAGGTTTGATATATATGCTATGGCATGGCCTATGGGCGCTAAGCTCGTGTCGTGACTCGTGAGTACTCTCTCTAGCCTCTTACTTATACTTATAGACCGAAAACTTTGCTACCCTTGTGGCTTGCTCGCACTGCCCTTCCGTCTCTTCAGACTGTTCTTAGCTGGATTTCACTGAGGTAAATGGCGGCAGTCCTTGCATTCTTTTCCAGATTTGATTTTGCTTTGAATTCGTGATATGTTTGTATTGTATCGGCTGGAAACTTGTCTGCATTCTAATTCTCTTGGTCGATGTGGACTAGAAGGCTATTCTTTCGCGTCTTCTGTCTGGGAGAAGTTTACGGGTTTTGATTTTTAATCATTTCATAATCCTGTTGAACTCTTTGATTAATTTTTTTCTTAAGTCTGAGCTAAGATTGTTTTTTCCCATTTCTTTTCTGATTATAGTCTGCGTGTTTTATTGGTCAGTCAGGATGGCGACTTCTATTTGCAGCTCGTGATTGAAAAAAAATCAGTTTGAGGATGGGGAACATCTCGGACATGAGATGTCTCGAGCTGAAAGTTAGAGTTGCAATTGTTCTGATTATTACTGTATGGATCGGCCTCGCTGGTATCTACAATTTGTTGAAACCAATATCAAACGGTTGTGTCATGACGTACATGTATCCGACATACATTCCCATCCCTACTCCAGAAAATGTCTCATCTACAAAATATGGGTTGTATTTGTACCATGAAGGGTGGAGGAAGATTGATTTCGATGATCGCATTAAAAAGCTTAATGGCATTCCTGTTTTATTCATCCCTGGAAATGGTGGAAGCTACAAACAGGCAAGCCCCTTCTTTCAAGAGTTTCAGTGAGTTTTCTCACTCTATCGTGTCGCCATCTTTTGCAGTTTTTCTTTTCAGTCAGTAAAATGTTGTCCCATCTTCTTATTCAAAAAACATGAGCGGATTTTATGTGAAAACTTTCTGTCAAGGTATTGAAAAATTTACTTGTATTTAGAGGAGTTAATATTTCTTGCAAATGTGGATATAGAGAGCGAAACGTACGAATTTGAGGATTGGTGTAGTCAAGGACGTATGCAAGCAATGATGGCATTCAATATATTTCCTATGATGTACATGGTGAGACATGGAGGGAACAGTATAGAGGCTAAGCCAGATTTATGATTGCCTGTATTCACACAGGTCAGGTCCCTGGGTGCAGAATCGGACAGGGCTTATCAAGGAGGACCACCCGCATCGAACTTCAACGAAGCTTTGGCAAATGTGGGAGAGATCATGGATATGGATTTGAAAGACATACCGCTACCCAATAAGTACATTACTATGCTGGATTGGTTCGCTGTGGATCTTGAAGGTGAACATTCTGCAATGGATGGTCGGATAGTTCAAGAACACTCAGAATATGTAGTATATGCGATTCACAGGGTACTCTTTTTTATTGCATTTACATGAGATCATTAGAATTTGTGCCAGCAGTATCCAGATAAGATGGCGGGAAGGCAGGATCATCGAGAAATAATCATGCAACTAAAATTGTAGAGTATAAACTTTTACAAAGAAGAAAAGATTTCTGAAAAATTAATTTCTTTGCTGAGAGATGATGGTGGTGTCCTATTTCTGGAACATGTCTCCACAATTTGAGGCTCATACAAGTTTGCTGGCATTTTCTCTTCATCTCCATTATCTTATTTCATTTCTCTTGGGTTATTATATTATATGAATCAGAGAAACAAGATAGCTTCGGAGTCGACTCTAGCAATTAAGAATTACTTCTCTTCTGGAAAATTGGCGTTATTGTTCAGTGTCGTTAATTCAAACTAATTTGTGGGTTGCACAGCATTAGAACTACATTTTTGTGGTTGGATGGAGGCTTTTGAATTCATTCAATAATTTGTAATAATATATGACTGTAGATAGATCTCTCAAGTACATCAAACCATCTTGCAAGTACATACCATCTTGACATAAAACTACAGCTTATCAGCGTTGAATCAATGTCATCACAATTTAATGTTCCGTTACCTGATTCATTTTGTCTCTTCTGAAGAACAACTTCTGGACCATTAGCTTCCTGATGATTTTGTAATTGCTTATTTATGGTCGTAGATCTTGGACCTGTATAAAGAATCTTATGATGCTCGAGTAAAAGATGGGGCTTCTGTTTCACGAAGTCCACCTAAAAGTGTGATATTGGTTGGCCACTCTATGGGTGGTTTTGTTGCTAGGGCTGCAGTAGTGCACCCTAACTTGAGAAAGTTCGCTGTTGAAACTGTTGTTACTCTCTCCACTCCACACCAGTAAATCCACTATTTTTTCAAAATGTCTCAAGTGTTTTTAAATGCTCTGCAACTGTAAGGATTTTTATCTTTGCCTTTAGGTCCCCTCCCGTCCCTTTGCAGCCTTCCTTGGGACACTATTATGAAAGTGTTAACCAGGAATGGAGGAAGGGATACGAGGCCCACACCTCTCAAACTGGACTGTATTTGTCTAATCCTACACTATCGCATGTCGTCGTTGTCTCTATTTCTGGTGGCTATAATGATTACCAGGTAATAATTACTTCTTCGTTTACTTATACTGATTTATTTTGCTCGAAATTTGTAAAGTTGCTTACAGAAGGATTGCCCTTGTTTGTGGTCTTTATAATGCTTATCATGCGAACATTATTTTCATCTTATTTGCTCCTGCTGTTCCTTTTAAAAACTTGTTGCACAGTGTTCTCAAGTGTGTAAGCTTTGTGGATCAGCTTACAAGTTTCTTTCAGCTAACTTGCAATGGCGGACCAGGGCATGCTTTTTCTTACTTCTTTCATTCTAATCTTAGGTGCGCACAAAGTTGGAATCGCTTGATGGAATTGTTCCACCTACACATGGCTTTATGATTAGTAGCACGAGCATAAAAAATGTTTGGTTGTCAATGGAGCACCAGGTTATCTTATGGTGTAATCAGCTGGTCATGCAAGTAAGTTATTCTGCATCTACCCGAACTTCTAATATTACTACTTATGGGCTGAAAACCTTACTGAATATTTAGGTGTCACACACTCTCCTCAGGATTGCATACTACAAAAAACAGGATTGCAGGTTCTTGGCGCATCCTTTTGTGAAAATAATGGCCAGTGGAATGAGGATGAACTTGAAAGAGACCTTTACATACAAACCAATTTGCTCACCGTTTTAGCTATGGATGGAAGAAGGCGGTGGTTGGACATTCAAAAACTGGTAAGCCTCATTCAGAGAGTTCCATATCTTTTACTTTTGAACTTTATCACTCTGTGGCTTGTAGGATTCTGATAATTTGCTGGTCTGTAAATCTCCATTTGATTAATTACGTATGAGGCATCACTTATAAAAGGAATACAAAATTTTCTGTCTATGGAAAGCTTTATGTCTTTACTATTCAGTGTCAAGAAGGATGGATAAAGATTTTATGCCTTTCAGGATCCGAACAGGAAAAAGCAATTTGCCTTTGTCACGAATCTTTTGCCTTGTTCTGGTGTACGGCTTCATCTGTGGCCCGAGAGGAAAACTTCAGCTTCAGAATTTTCAGAAGGCAAAAGGGTTGTTGAAGTCACGGCTAAAATGGTCCAAATTCCATCTGGCCCTGCCCAAAGGCAGGTATTGCCTATCATGTGTTGTTCTTGCCAGAATGACCTTGATGTACTAAAATTTCTGTCCTCTACTTTCTCAACTCTCCCTATTCCTTTTTTGATAGGCACGGCAACTGATTCACGAAGATACGAATTGCCTCCCGAGTTCGTAGATGCATGTATTAGCTTTGACCGTTTAGCTAAGAAGAAAGAACGTATAGTGGAG
>JAOWBN010235707.1:0-12345 GCA_028565015.1 Pinguicula moranensis
CATGTTAGAAAAAGACAACACCTCCCACCCTTTCAAACTTTTTCTCTATCTCCATTCATCATCCTCACATGCTCCTTTCTCATATATTGTCTTATCCCTATCAATATCTAGCTAATATAGTTTGCAAAGTAGTATTCTCAATACTCCCTCCTATGTCCAATGCTCAAGCCAGAATATGATGGTTTTCATGTCCAACTTTCTTTCATTGTTGTTATTAGTTATGCTAAGTCGGTTATAAGAGTAACACATCCACCATTATAAGTTGTCTCCTACACATGAATATAAACTTGATTTACCATAAATTTAGAGTAAGCAGCGTCGAGGAAACTTATTTATGGTATCACAGTGGAAACGGCCTAACGGCTTAGGAAAAAAAATACGAGAGATCTCATACACCAAAATGGGCCTTTGATACCCAATAATACAAAGGAAAAAAATGTCATCCAATGATAATTGTTGGGGGAATAATCCAGATTCTATGAAAGCGGAAATAACAAAATAAGGCAACAACACAAGATTTTCATAGTTCGGCCTGAAAGCCTACATTCATGGGAGAAGAGGAGAATCAATCCACTAATAAACAACATTCTCGTGATAAAACAGAGACATAGAAAACAGCTAGAAGATACTAAAAAAAACTCTTAAGTCCCGCAGACACAGAGAGCCACATCCCAAGCCTTACATCTCTCTATGTTTCTCTCATCCAGTCTCTCTCCTTTTTTCTGACTCTCTTCTCGACTCTTATAAACCCTAATAGTTAAGAGATCTCATATTTATATGCATGAATTCTAATACTATTAGAATTCTTAAAAGGAATATTAATTCAAGTCAAATACTAGAAATTTAATATTAGGCAAATTCCTAACAATCACCCATTGACTTGAATTCTCTCGTATCATGAACAAACTTTATTTCTTCTCCAACCACCCCTCAAAGGTAGCTCTACGGTATGCATCGGTCAAGCTCATCTTGAACTCACCAAACAGAAGAGGACATGATCGTCATACCCATGGGACCAACAGGCTTCACATCAGTAGAAGTACTCGCACTTCTCTGAACATGCAGAAACTATTTATGTTTGCTCAAAACACGATCATGGTCTCCAACACAGACGAACACTTCTCACCAAGAGAACATCTCTTCTTCAATTCATCCACACCACTTTCACTCTTGCAACTAGTGTAAATCATCGATCTTGGAACACTAACTGACACTCCAAGCCACCATTAACAAGCTACCGCAAGTTCTCAAGCTACCACAGTATACAAGCTTTCACGAGTCTTTCCTAGCTCCAAGGCTTCCAAGACATCACGACTTATCAACCACCATGGTTTCAAGCTACTTGAACTTTTATTTCAAGCTTTTATTGGATTCTTGTCTAGCTTCAATTTTTCATTTTCTCAAGATTAGATCTGTTAACCGCAATGTCAAGATTGCCTTCATCTTGACTCAGTCAATCACAAACTTGACACAAACCACAAAATGTTATCTCAACATACAACTGGAAGATAAACCAAGCAGTTAACAATGTTCTCTCAGATATCCAAATTATAACTCTAAGTAATCAGGGGCATCACAACATACTGGAACACACAAATTACCACAAATTGCTTCAAAATTCAGCCAATTGAATAATCCAAAAATCTGTCCAACAAAACCCGAAACCCGCGCATAGTTTTGTGCACAATTCGCCTAATACACTAAACAATTTATCACCATACCTTATGGGCTATCTTCTTCGTTCCATGGACTTTCCAACGGCACCAAAAGCGTCGCAATCGGAGCTATAAAACTCTGGCAATCGTCGGTCAAAGTTGGTTGCTTCCGAGTTTCGCAAACAACAGCGTTTTCATCAAAATTGATAAAATCGGGACCCTTCCTAAACACACATGACCTTGAAACTATAGGGCTTTTGTTCCTCTCCCAATGGGCTTTTAAACGACACCAAAGTAATCACGATCGGAGTCCTTATTCTTCTGAAATTGGCGGTCAAAGTAGCGGCGACACTGGTCAACGCGGGAGATTTGCTCAAAAATCTTCCCTTTTTTTTTTCTTTAACAAATCTTGTGCTTAAAACATCACAAATCTCTCATCCCAATTCATTAAAATCTCAATTTCAATGCTGATCTTGAAACACAACCCAGATCTCACAACCTCGCTCTAATACCACTTGTTGGGAGATTATTCCAGGGGCTTTGTGAAAGCGGAAATAATGAAATAAGGCAACAACACAAGATTTACATGGTTCGGCCTGAAAGCCTACATCCATGGGAGAAGAGGAGAATCAATTCACTAAGAAACAACATTCTTGTGATACAACAGAGACACATAGAATAATTAGAAGATATTGAGAAAACCTCTCAAGTCCCGCAGACATAGAGAGTCACATCCCAAATCTCACATCTCTCTATTTTTCTCTCACCAAGTCTCTCTCCTTTTTTCTGCCACTCTTCTCAACCCTAATAGTTAAGAGATCTCATATATATAGGCATGAATTCTAATACTATTAGAATTCTTACAAGGAATATTAATTCAAGTCAAATACTAATAATTTAATATTAAGCAAATTCCTAACAGCGGGCTAACACATAAAGTGAATGTGGGCTACTCTCTTAAAAGCCTTAGTACTAAGGTGATAGATTGTAGCACCACATTTCTTTATATGTAGCTATAACTTATTGTTCCTAATCCGTGTGAGATAGCATACTCCCAACAACAGTAATGAAGAGGAAGAAGCATAAAGCAGTTGATGGGATGAAGAGAAAACTGGAATCAGAAGGCATTTTTAAGGCTGTTAGAATTGAGATTGTTGTTAGAGTAGAGTAGATGGTGTGTCGTCAGTTACAGAGAGCATGAAAATGGTATTGGAGGAGTGTAGAAGAGTGTGACAGAATGGTATTATAGAGGCAGCTTTAGCGTTAGAGAGGGGAGGGTATTTTGGTAAATAGCAATTCGATACTGATTTTCATCTTTTTTGAAAGGGACACGCACCCTTTCCACTTTAATTGAGAGTACTTCAATATTTGTGCTATCAAAATTTAATAACAAATTAATCAAAATCCAATCACGTCCTCCTAGTTTAGTAACGTGTGTAGAAATTTTAATTCATTCCGGACTAATTTGCTAAGCATTCAATTAGTTTCATGAGGTGCAAAGTATGTTATATACAATTTTTTTAAGACTTTGCACTAGATATGACAAAACTACATTCTCTAATACATCAAACATCACTCTTTTTTTCTTTTTTCTTTTTAAATAGTTTTTATTTATTATCGGCATTCTTTTGGTGAATAAATCCCCAAAATATAAAAACTCTAAATACAAAGCATCTCTCCAGCTTTGTAGTCCGACTTTCTGACTTGGTTATGATGGTTGCTTGCCTCTTAGATCCCAAAAATGGATATTGAATAGTGGAGATTGTAAGTTGAGTTCCGTAAAAAAATTATCGTCTGACCTAGAGTGTGTTCCATTAGCCTGAGTTCGAGCTTAAGTAGTGTTTGTCTATGCTGCATGTCTCTAGCTACCTTCATATGAGGTATGGCAAGTTTCATTTTTTAGCCTCATTTTCCCTTGATCTCCTTGTACAATTGGACTTCCTGTAAAATCTTTGGTTTAACGTCGTTGATCCTTATTTTGCAAGAGAGTCCGCTATGTTATTTGCTTCCTGAAATTGGTGTTTCACTCCGAAATATATGCCCACCATCATAAGAACAAGGTCATCCCAATAATCTCAAAAGTGCCACATATTACACTTGTTTTGTTTGATCCATTTAACCTGTAGTATGGAGTCTGTCTCGATGACAATGTTGCCACAACTTTATCCCTTCTGATATCGCTCGGAGCTTTGCACTATTGTTTGTTCCAATGCCAAAGTGTTGTGAGAAAACTGCCAATAATGAACCATTTTCATCATGGACGATTCTGCCTCTTCCCGATAGCCCTGGGTTTCCTAGACAACTTTCATCACAGTTGAGCTTCTTCCATCTTGGTGTGGGCGCGGACCACGAAATAAGTTGGATCCTATCTTCGGAGGGCATATGGTGTAGATGTTCAATTGATCTAGTATGTTCCTGCCCATCACCTACATTTTAAAACATAAATCATCGCAGTTTGTGATTTCAATAATGAGAGAATGCACCCATGGCCATGTCTAATCAATGGCTAATCGTGCAATGTCGAACCGATCTTTACATTTTCGTAGCTACAAGCACCAAGTGAAGATGGCAGGGGAAAACCGGACAGACTCGTCTTTTTAGCATATGAAAACCAGAAGTAAATTCTACCTTTCCAGGTCTGCAAATTGTTGCTTGGAATTCAGAAAAACTATCATGCTTTGTGCCATAGTTCTACTATCAGAGTGTCTGCGAAAATATGGTCATCAGATTCCTATTTCCACGGGGAACGACAATATCACGCAATGCCAAGTGAATACCCCTTCGTCCTATATTTTCATCCAGTGGAAGGCAGTTTTGCCAAACTCATCAGGCACATAAGGTAATCCTAGGTGGTAGGTCCCGATTCTAGATCTGCTCTATACCCAATAGTATAGGTTCTCTAACCCGGATCACCTCCCAAACCGACCTCATGCTGAATTCTCCTTTGGTATCTGGCATTCGTATGATGATGTCACTTTCCCTCTCGACATGGTTATCTAGGATTCTTTGTTCCTGAATTTCCTCAGAGTTGATCAGGCCAACAGAATCCTAAATCTGTTCCAAATTCCAGTTGTTTAGTTACTAGAAGTCATGTACCTTCGCATCTTTGTTTGTAACCTGTGAAATGCGCAATGTCGGGGGACTGGAGGTAAGCCATTTGTCAAACTAGAAGGATGACTTACCTTTCCACATGATAATCTTGATATTTTCAACTACTTCCATTCTCATGCTCATTGCGTATTTTCAAAGTTGTATGTCCACTCCTTTGGTTTCTCTTATGAGTAAGTGTTTCTTTATGTTGTACTTTTCGCGAAAAAACTTCCCCTGGGCTATCCTCTGTGATCATCTTGAAACATATTTTCATGTCAATGACTTTTTGCAATTCTTTTATGTCCCTAATTTCCAGACTCCCTTCTACCACTGGCTTACAAATTCTTGTCCAATATCTCAAGTAGAGTTTCTATTTTCTTTATGATTCTCCCCATATGAAGTTAGCCAACTTTCGGTGCAACTCATCTAGAATGTACTAGGGGGTCTCATGAATGCCAAGGTGTGCATAGGGATGCTAGAAAGAACATGCATCCCACTATTCTTCCAGCTTGAGAGAGTAGCTTACCCGCCCATCCCACAATTTTGTTCGTGATTTTATTGAGTAACAGTTCTAGAATCGCCCTATTGAGCCTACCCGTAAACAAAGGGGACCATAGGTATTCGGTGGAGAATTGGCCTAATCTAATTCATGTCTCTTATAACATTGATGTGCTCCTTGCATTGCAAATCTTATTTGATAGGAAGAGAACTGCTTTTAATTTGTTAACCTTTTGACTTGACCATGAGTGGTAGCCATCCAGAACATTGTTTAGAGATCGCATGGATCTTCTATCTCCTCTCAAGGAGCATAAAACATCATCTGCATACATCAGGTGGGAGATCATTAGGGTCCCAATAGGTTGGCAAACACTCTTGATCTTCCCTCTACTGAATTCTCGCAAGATCAGTCTTGACAGGGTATCTTGCATCAGTATGAACAAATACAGTGAGAGCGAGTCACCTAAGGCGTAGTCCATGTACCAATGGTAAGAAACCCATTATCATTCTATTCTTTTGGACATATAACCATTGATACTTGATGCGTCTCATCAGATGTCTCTAGCCACCTGATTGAAGCATTTAGCTTCCAGCACCTTGTTGAGAAATGACCATATAACTATGTCATAGGTCTTAGCCATATCCAATTTTAGCATGATATTTCCCTTGGGGTTCTTGTTGTTAATGCTCTAAGTAAGTTCTTGAGCCAAGGTGATATGGGGAAAGATGTTCCTACCTTGTACAAAAGCACCTTGTTCCCCAACAATCAATTTTCTGATGAAATTTGACAGTCTGGCCACAAGGACTTTAGCAGCAACCTTGTATGAGACCGAGCAAAGGCTGATGGGTCCCAAAAAATTTGAATTTGTCTGGGTTCTTCACTTTAGCAATCAGGGCTAGTGGGTTAGAGTTGAAGAGTCCGGGGAAGTTTGCTCCAAAGAAAAACTTTTGTATGGCACTACTTGGTAGATCGAAAGAACTCAGATCCAAAACCGTCTGGTACTGGAACACTATTTCCTGGAATAGACCCTAGGGTGTCTTTGATCTCGGAAATGGAAGGAATCCTACAAATATTGTTTTCCTCGTGACTGAGTTTTTCCGTGAATAATCCTTATAGGTCATATTCCATCTCTCCTCCCTCTTCCGGAGTGAGTAACTTTTCAAAGTGGGTGACTGCTTTCTCATTCACCTCTTTAGCGTCCTCTAGGGTTTTCTCATCTAGTAGTATCATCCGATTAATGATGCTTTTTTTCCTTTTAGAATTAATAATTGCGTGAAATTATTTCGAGTTTCTGTCCCCTCTTGAATCCATGTCTTCTTAGTCATCTGCTCTAATTTGAATAGCTCCCAGTTTTTCCATTCGCTTTATTCCGCCTTTGTATCCATCAATTCTGAGTCGAGTCTAATGTTGGACTGTTCTTACAACTCCATTTCGATCTCTTCGATTCTTTGCTCCAGTTGAATTTTAGTTTTGACTCTACCAAAGAAGTTCTTGTTCCACTCCCTCGGCCTCATTCTCATGTTCTTCAACTTGATTCCCAAATTATGCATCTTGTCGTCATTCCTTACTTCATTCCAATTAGTCTACACCAGGCTGTCATAAAGGACTCATCTCCGGTCCACATGTTTAGGAATCTGAAATTTTTTGTGTCGTACATACATTGTTGCTCTTTCAAGGTTAGTGGCATTGAATTATGATCCAAAAATTTCTTTGGCAAGAACGTATAGGACGTGTGCCCTTTCCAACCTAGGAATTAACTATTGACGAGTACTCTATCTATTTTTGCTCTGATTCTTGCTACTCCATTCTGTACATTACATTAGGAGAACTTCTGGCCTCTAGAGTGTAGTTCCACCAGTGCGCATGTGTTCAAGTATTCATTAAACTCTCTAATAGGTCGAGCTGGACGGGTCATTCCCCCACACTTTTCTAAGTTGAACCTTATAGCATTGAAGTCTTCGAGCACTATCCATGGAGCGTTCCCCGTGTTGGCATCGACCATGTATTGCCATAGGTCCCTTCTATGGACATGGTCACAACTACCATATACGAAGGTGATTAAAATTGCTCCCTCATCTTGTTTATACCACCCAATAATAGCCTGGTCACACACATTTACTATTTTAAAATCACATTCATCATCCCAATACGTACTTATCTTGCCAAGAGCTACTCCATTCGACATAAAGTAAGGACACTGAATTAAATTAGCTAATCTCCCCATTTTATTTGGAGGATTAAATGTTTGGCAATTGCGAACAAACTAACTTCAAAATTATTAAGCATGTCGCGTAAGTAATTTTTTGATTTACTTAAACCTCTATATTCCAATACAAAAAATTATTCCACATGAAAGGAATCGTATGTGGGTGGCCGTGATGTGGTGCGTTTGGGCCTCTTACCTTTACCCTTCGTCCTCCTAGTCTGTTGATCGACGTCTGTCTCGTATGCTTTTAGTACCTCGGTGTACAGTGGCTCTCGTCCTCTTCAAGTTCGGAGTCAGCCTTAGAGGATTGAATGAGCAACCGTCCCGCCTACATCCTTCGGTTATGTTGATATTACCTAAATTCCCATGGGGGTGAGGTCTGGTTTTTGCATAGTTAGTGGATTTTTGCGTAGTTCGCAACCCCTTAAAGAAATGAACCCTCGAACTAGAAATTCTGCATCCGCTACGTATTGCATGCCAAGTTTCTTTCCATAGTTTGTTACACTTCTTGTTTTCAGTCAGCCCATCTGTTTGGCAAAATAATCGCCAGTAGGCCGTTGTGGTGTAGCCAATATAGTTTCATTCCACGTAAGGACAAAGCCAGAAATTTAGCATTAGGGGGCGAGACACATTCCGGGGTAACGGATTTGGGGTCGAAAGGGTTGGATTTCCACTAAAACATAATTTTAAAATAAAATACACTAACATAAGTTAAAATAAAATATTTGGGAGAGGGGCGGTGGCCCTGATTCCACACAACCAATTGAATCGAAACCAGAGTTTATAAGATATTCCACATTGAAAAAGTACATGAGACATCTTCTTCTTTAGCATTACACAGGACCATAGCTTAGCATTTACTATACCAAGGAGCTTCCATGTTAATCGTTATGTAGCTGTAATACGTGTAGCCTATAGCTATCTCTGGTTTATACGTCACCCCCCTTAAATTCGTATTTGCACTCTTCTTATTACATTCTTAATTTTCCCTGCTCTTAATGATGTAGTAGTAAAAAAGAAACATGTAAATAATTAAGTTGAGGGTTTTGCACCAATAAGGCTAAGTTCGTGTGGATTTGAATTTTCTCAACCAAAATCAGCATTGAAAACTTGATGATCTTCTCAGAAAAATCTGTGCCCAAGTTCCCCATACATCATGCTTGCTAATTATTGGAACAACATGCAATAATTAGTATTGAAACAGAGCAAATGTCTCCAGCCAACTTGTTTTTGTCGAGTGTTAGCAAAAAAAACATGGAGTTGATTTATTCTTTGTAATTCTTTGATAATTTGAAATAAAACTTTCACTTACCAAATGTACTATTTTTCCCATTGGTCTCATTTAAAACTTTCAAGTGAATCTCCATTCGGATGGTCTCATTTAAAACCCTGCCTTCATACTACTAACAGCCATTGCCTTCCACCAAAACCTTTTTGTCCATACACTAATAGACGAAATACACTCAATATTTTTGGTATATTTCAGTCGGACTACTTGTCAAGATTTACTCTCCTTGCACTGTCCGACTTGTTAGGTACCTGAAATGGTTGTTTCTGTTGGTTGGTTGGGTCAATGCATCTTTTGCTTTATCATTTTATAGAGTCAAAAATAAAATATAACTCCAGCAACTCGGCTGCACCTCACAAATTTTTAAAAGAATTTTATTTATTATTTATTTTTCAATGTTTTGATATATTATTTATTCATTATTTTTATTTTTATTTTATTTTTATTTTATTTTTATTTTATATTTTTTTTTTGCCCAGAATTTATTTATTATTGTAATGTTTCCGCACCACTAAATAATTAAAAAAAAAACAAAAAAAAACTGTTTCCTAAACTCATTTGAGCCTCATGAGAAAAGCCCTTCACCGAATCCACCCTAAATGTCCTCATCAGTTCAAGTTCAACGTTTACTTGTTTGCAATTAAACGGTTACAGAAACACTTTTCACCTGAGTGCGGAGGAAGGGCGCCGTGTCTAGCCCCGCCTTGCCCTTGGAAAACATTTTTAAAAAAATCTATATTAAAGTTAAAATCCATCTGAATCTTATAAAATAATAAAATTAAATTTAAAATCTTAAAAACTAAAATACTTGCTCTCCGAGATCCCTTTAGTCATTTTTTAAAAAAATCACCAAAACTCAAGGGATACTTAAGTCCTAAATGTTTGAGCTAGTAAAATTATTATTGTTTGAGTTGTTAAAAAATATTTTTTTTATAATTATTGAGCACATAAATTATTTTGTGACTTTCCTAAAAAAAAATATTAATCCCTTTTTAAACAAATTGGGTCTCCTTAGTTTTTTTGGCCTCTACTAATTGTTTTTCCTATATCCACCTTTGATTTGCGCAACCTTCTTAAAATTATAATTGGATTATAAGCACCTTTTTTTTAAAAATAACTCTACTTATAAGTCAATTATAAGCATAAGAAAGCTGCACAAAACACCTCCTTAATAGCATTTGTGTGATAAAAAAAATGAAAATACTCGAGATATTTTGTCCCCACCAACAAAGTAATAATCCATAAACTGAGAAATGAAGTCTAATTACCATTTCTATGCCGCGCAGGCGGCAGGGGATCCTTGCCCCCCAGTGTTTAACAAACATTGCATGTGTGTAAATTTAGAATAAAATAATATTTTATTACCCTTTAAAATAAGCTTGATCCCCCAATAATTTGTTCAATAATTATTCCAATTTTAGAATTTAGAGTCTGAGGTTTATATAAGGTTAGAAAAATGACCCCGCACAGTTAGCATTTTATTTGATTTGTTGTAGTTGTACCCAGAGTGAGTTTGGTAGTGGAGTTTTAGCTGGTTATTTTTTGATTTGTTGTAGTTGTACTAAATCACTGGTACTAATTAGATGCTTCGGTATATGGAAAACTTTATTTTTAGGCCAAGTACAAGACAGGCGTGCTAAACTAGTTCATGTAATTAATTCAGATCTTCCAATCAAGTCTGAAGGTTTACGCGCTTATCCTACTAACCTAATAGTAGAATTTATTTCCTTATCCTTAACAAGTCTGAAGGTTTACGAATTACCCTTTCAATCCTCCTAATTGCCAGCTGTTTTGCATAATGAATTTCATTAGGAATTTGAATGAATTCTTATTTCAATAAATGCCGATTTCATTTGAATTTTGCAAAGGGGTTATATGCGTCATTTGCTGGTGCAGTTCTTAACTTAACTGAACCCTGCGATTTTTTAGATTCACCGTTTCACCCCAAAGGCCAAAATTAAAAAGAAGGAAAAAGAAAGCCGCTGTCTAAGTCTTTGCGTCTGCGTCTGCGTCTGCGTCTGCGTCTGCCACTTTCTCTTGCATATAAATTTCAACACACGGTTTTGGCCACCCCAGTTAGTGCCTGCGACTTCACTTCGCTCGATCCTTTACAAAAGTCAGGCCATTTTCGGTATCCTCCGTTGTTGAGGGGAAAGCAGGAGGAAAATGCAGTTTCTTTTCAAAATCAGTGGAGTTTCCATTTTTGTCGTGAGCTTGGTTCTCTGCCTTTTATCCATCGTCGCATGTGAGTTTTCTTTAATGTCGCGGGTTATATCGGTCGATTTTGGTTTGTGGGTGTTTGTTTTAGTTGTCTGAAAGTTGATGCTTCGAAAGATTCCGCTCTGTGTGTGAATTAAGCTGGTTTTTTACGGTGGAATTATGGGTTTGAGTGATTGAGGAAATGTGGGGAAGGAGAATAGTGAGGTTTTGACTCTGTTCCGGTGAAGAGGAGGTGAAAGAGATGGAAAGGAAAAGAGAACAAAAGAAATGAATCAATGTGTTTATGTTGATTGAATTGAGCTATTTCTTGATTGCGTTTGCTGAACTGCTGATTTTGATTATTGTTTATCTATGGCTTGTTGATTTGGTCACAGCATATCCATCATCAGTTAAGATAATCCAATCAACGCAACGCGTTCACCATTTATGAAACGTTGGCATGTAAAAGCCATTTCATTGGTTTTCTCCATGATGTTTTAATTCAAACGAAAAATGATCGCGATAAGTCTGAGCATATGCAGAATGCGTATTTCTTGTCGAGCTTGCTTTTTTATTGGCTTGAGTTCTCTGTTTTCTTTTCTTGAGCCAGTGAGATGAAGGAAATCTTTGCTTAATATGTCAGAGAACCTCTGTAACTTCTGGGATTGTTGAAACTGAGTATGTTCATTTGTACATTTCTGAGAGCGTTTATGATGCAATTGTTTGCTAGTAGTTCTTTTTTCACATAATTTAAGAACCTTAACCATGAGTGTTTGTTCATTCTAGAGTTTGATTTCCACGTAATTTCACATTATTAAGATCGGAATCATATCAAATCATACCTGTGGCATTAGGACATTTTGCTTTGAAGACTAATTTGGTACCCCATTTTTCTTCTCGATG
Source organism: Pinguicula moranensis (assembly GCA_028565015.1). NCBI lineage: Eukaryota > Viridiplantae > Streptophyta > Magnoliopsida > Lamiales > Lentibulariaceae > Pinguicula > Pinguicula moranensis. Next base: position 11,841 of record JAOWBN010235707.1, read on the forward strand.
TTTCTACAGATTCTTTTGATGCACTTGATCCTAACGGGAATATAACCGTCAAATGGGATGTCATAAGCTGGAATCCTGATGGATATGTTGTAAGTATTATAGTGAAAATGTAGCATGTTTGTTCCTCGACATTTTGGTTTCCTGTGAAGTTGGGCTAGTTGTTATGAATATGATTGGAGATTTTCAGTTTTATTGAAAGAGGATCTCTGATGAATGATGAATTTCGTGATATAGTACAATTATGCTCGTTCCACAAAGTTCCCCATGTCATGACAGATATATTTCAACTTCTTAAATATGGCAAATCATACTGCATTGGCTAGATTGAACCTTATTTGCAGGGTTAAAGAGAACCTGCATGTGTTTACTATTTGAGTCATAACTTAATACGTGAATTGACTGAAATTCCTTGTGTTCTTCTGTGTGTTCAGGCAGTTGTTACCATTTTCAACTTTCAGAAATATCGTCACATTGAATCACCAGGGTGGAAATTAGGTTGGGTATG